>VZRX01013843.1:43444-116079 GCA_013398075.1 Notiomystis cincta
GGCAGGTCCCGTCGGAGTCCCGGAACGGGATGGGGCGGTGAGCGGGGGCGGAGAGCCGGCGGTCCCCGCTGCCCCGCGCCCGCCGGGGGATGCCAGCCGGGCGCTGAGCGCTCCGCACCGCCCGTCTCCCCTCGCCGCCGGCTGACACCATGCGGGGCGCTGCCGCCAGCCTCCTCCCGCTCACCTTCGCCGTCCTCCTGGGCTTCGCCCGCTGTCGGCCGGACTCGGCGGCTAGGCTGGAGCAGGGGGCCGGGGGGGCGGCGCGGCTGCNGCTGCGGCTGGGGGGGATCCTGCCGGGGGGATCCTGCCGGGGGTGCGTAGCGTGAGCCCCGGTGGTCCCGGCGCTGAGGCGCCCCGGACGGAGGGGCCAGGTCCCATCCGAGCCCCTCGCTGCATTCCCTTTTCCATCCCACGGGCGCTCCCGGCGCTGCCACGTCCCCCGCGGGATGCCGGGGCAGTGCTCCCCGCGACCGGGTCCGGAGCGCCGTGGGAGCCCGCTCGATGCCCGCTGTCGTGCGGCGCGCCCGTCCCGCAGTCGCGGCCGCGCCGCTGCCAGCCACTGGCAGTGCGTGTGTGTCCGTGTGCACGCAGGCGGGCCTGCAGCCTGAGTGTGCGTGGGCCGCCGGGCCAGCCGTGGGGCAGCGTGGCTCAGGAGAGCTCGCATGTAATGCCCGTCTGGCACAGCAGGGCCTCGGCTGGCAGACAGCTGCGCGGCAGCGGGCAGGATGTCCCAGCTGCCCTCTGGAGCTGCCCGCGGCCGTTCTGGGAGGGATGCAGCGTGGGGGACTCGGGCTGTAGTATGGTCTAGGTGGTGGAGAGGTTGGCGGGGCTTGCTTGTCTCTGCGGGACGGAGTCTGTGTGCTGCCGCTCTTGCTGCAGGTACCTTGGCCTCTTGGCTCCTTCCTCCCATAATGGGCCCCTTGTAAGCTCTCCACGCCGCAGCTTCCCATGGCTTCAGTTGGCTCAGCCGAAGGAGGCTTCCTATGACTTGCCTGGCAGGGCTGCTTCCAGCTCCAGTCTCTGGCTACAGCCCTGTGGAGGTGGAGGGGATATCGTATGGCGAGGCCAGCTGCTCGGCTGTGAGGGGAGCCTGCGAGCAGGACGTCTGGCACAGGGCTGATGTACTCTTCAGCCCAGGGCCCCTTCCTCTGCAGTTCCCTCGCTGCTCCCCGTGGCTGCTGCCCTTCGAGATTAGCTCCTTTGCCTCCTGGGCAGGGCTACCGAAACCCTCAGGCAGGAGTCTGACCAACCCACGTGGCACTGTGTGTGTCCACTCTCATGTGAGCCCTGCTGGGGGGATTATGGGGTCAGGCTCTGGGTTTACAGCCCTCTGACATGGGCAGAAATGTCTTCTGCAAACATCTGGTGAGAGCTTCACTAGGACACAGAAGGTCTGTCTCTGAATTTTCTCTCTCCCATACTCATCTCCTTGCAAAGTTTTGAGACAGAAATGTTTTCTTTGCCACTCTATGTACTTTCCTTCAACAAATCTGCAGAAGCACCAAGTTTGCTCTACTTCCATTATGTTTGATACATAAAGTATCACTAACAGCTAGGCATGTAGGTTCTGAGCTTACCAGCTCATTATCTTGGCTCATCAGCCACCCAGAGAGGGACTCTTGGGAAGAGCCAGTCCTGCTCAATCAGATTTGGACTTTTTTGGGCTCAGAAAGATTTTACCCTTTCTGCAGTTGGAATGCTGTCAGTGTTGCTTTGGGATCATGTAGCAGTTTGGTTGAATTTGAGTCATCTGATATGTAGCATTGTTTGTTTTCAGACTGCAGCTGCCTCTGGTGACAACAGCTGGCCTGTGCTGCTGTCAGGAGCATGTGGGCAGCCCCAGGGTTCACACTGTTCAGAAAAGCACCAAACCTTGCAAGCAGCTTTCATGCCTTAATCCAGGGTGTCAACAGGGATGGTTGGTCCAGCACTTACACACACAAGTTACCTGTATCATCTATATCTGAGAGTGCCACTGCCTCCAAGCTTGAAGGAAGGAAGGAAGAGCTGTGTCCTAGTGCTGTTTCTCAGGCAGGCTCTGCTGCTCTTTCTGCCTCTGCTCTGCACTGGAAGATCAAGGCTGGGGATACAGAGCTTTCTCCAATCCCCAAGAACTTCAATTCTGGAAAGAGCCTTTCTGTCTGTTCTGGAGTCCAAAGTGGCACTTTTGAAGCTTCTCTATAACCTTAAGGGAAAGCCTAGCTGAAATAATTGTCCATGCATAACCACGTGGTGTTGCTCCTCGTGGAAAGCTCGCTGCTGCTGCTGCCTCCAGCCATTCTGGGACACTCTGTCCTTCCACCTCATCCATCTTCTTACACCCCTTGCTGCACCAGACACGTTTTCATCCAGGAAACTCAGGGCCCCTAAAAACCTTCAGTTTGTGATGTTTCAATTTTTTTGCCAGGTGGGATATTTTCTGTTCTGCTATTTACACTGAACTCCTTCTAGTTTTTTTCCTTACTCAGGTAGCTTTGCAAGCACACTAAACCCTGGTACTATTTATTTATACAATTATTTTGGCTAAAAATCTCAACTCCTGCATGTGTTGCCTTTTCAGATTCCCCAGTCAGAGCTCTCTGCTGGTACCTCCAGAGGCCCTGCAATGTTCTGTGGTTGAAAAAACCCATTTATTTGCACTATATGTTTTTCTAGATAATTATTTTCTCACCTTGTCTGATAGCTGCATACCCAAGATTGAGTTTCTTTCCTGAGGACTCTTTGGATGTGTCTGCCATCCTGCTCGTGTCTGACCTTTTTGCAGGTGTCACTTGTACAAACAATTTCATGAATTCATCCAGCTTCAAGACTTGCAAGAGCTGGCTAGTATTTTCTCCAGAAGACTCACTGTGAGGTGACTTTTGATATCCCAGCAAACATCATAGAAAATTACTGACTTCTGACACTGAGTGAGAAAAACAACCCAGCCCTGAATATCACTGCTTTGCTGTGCTCAGCTTAACATTTCTGTTTCTCCAGGTCCCCTGACTAGAAGGATTTTCCTCTTGAATGTTGTGGGGTAGGGTAGCCCTGGTGCATGCCAGCTATGACTGTACTTGTGTGCTGGATGCATCCCTAATTTGTGCTGGCCAGTCCCACTGGGAGGACACTGTGGGCATCTCCCTCTAGGTCTGTGTCCCCTGGGATGTGTCCCCCTTGTTCCTCTGCCCTGTGGCTGGGAGGATGGGTCACAGTGATGAGGACAGTGGGTAATGGGAGAGTAATCTGGGGAAGCCTCTACTTCTGGTTCCTGCCTGGACAGTTTCAAGGGGCATGTGAGGCTTCCCAGGTAGCAGGCAGAGAGTCCCAGACTCATTCTTTCTCCCTCATATTTTCTTTTTGGGCACTCTACACCCCAGTTCACGTTTAATTTCTGTGGTAGACACCATCTATGGCTGTATAACCCTGCTTCACCCAGGCCTTGTGGCATATGGGTTCTTGCTGCCATGTGTTTATGGGATTGCTCAGGAGCTGAGGCAGTTAATGCTGATGTGGACTTGGCAGAGGGTTTTCAGTGACTCATCGATGCCAACAGCCTTTTGCTAATGTTCTTCACTGGGTCTGACTGCAAATATTTCATACACTTTTGGATGAAGTTCGCTTTCCTGCAGTAGAAAGGCAGACCTGATGATCTAATGGTCCCTCTGGCCTCCTGTGAGGATGCTGTAAATGGCCTGAGTGGAGTCAGCATATCTGGCAGCACAGATTTCTGTGTGAAGTTGAAAGATGATGCATAGATTGCTATTAAAATAAGTGGTGAAAAAAGGGTTCTGCTGAATGCTTCAGAAACAGTATGTGATCATCACTGTAAAAGCCATGATCTTACTAGTGTTTCCTTGTTTTCCTTGCCCCTGGTGCTGCTATGGTTGCTTGGTTCTTGTTTAAGATAACACTGCTGGATCTTGTGGGCTGTTCTCATCCTGGGTACCTCTGCCCAGCCCCAGTCCCATCCTGATGGTGGCCTCTGGCTGCAGCAGGGAAGGAGGGGATGAAGGAGTGGCTTGTGGCAGCTCCTATGCTCAAGTCAAAGGTTGTGCCAGTGCATCCAGTCAGAGCTGTGAATGGTAGCTCTGGATGCAGGGAGGCTCGTGGCACTGGCTTCAGCTCTGTGGGGAGTGTCAGGGAGCTGTCTGTCCCAGGAAAGGAGCAGGGCAGTGCCTGGGAGCTCCTGTACAGCAAGCTCAACATGCCAGGGATTATACCTGGGCATGGGTGGTGTATGCTAGCCACAGAATGAAGAAGCAGCTTGGGTTGCAGTTGCTTACTGCTGCCTGTGCTCTTTGGAGACCTCGGGGTGTACCTGGCACTTGAGGCAGAGGCTGAGATGTGGATCCAGTGCCTCACTGCATTTTCCCAGCAATGCACTGAGCTGTGCCTTAAGAGTTTTCTCTGGCACTGTGGCTATTTACCTGTCTGAGCTATTCAATGCCCTTGCTCTTCAAAAAGGAGGAACTGGCTACTGGGAATAGTCTCTGTCTGCTTTGGTCTAAGCTGGTCTGGGGACTATTTTGGAAGGTGCTAAGTGGCCCATGAGCCCTGTAGCAGCACAGTATTACAAGCAATCAAGTCTCAGTGCCTTTGAATGTTCTCAGCAATGTTTCATTTCCCAGATTATGTGCTACATATCCCAGCATATGACCTGACCCTTAGGAAGGCAGATACATTAATTAACCTATTCCACTGGTAAGGAGACAGAGATAGGAAAGATTGATCATTTGCTGAAGGCTTGTTTTGGCATCAGTGTTAGGGCATCCCATAGAGTGTGACCTAGTATGATGTTCAGTGGAACTTCAGCTTGCATGACCCATGTGAGGGCATGTCTTCCCTTCTGCTTTGATCTGGGACTGTGTTGAGTTTCTTTCCAGCTGGGAGAGCTGCCGACCCCTCCACATGCTCACCCATCCTCTGGTCCCTCTGCAACCCAAGCTGCTCTGGATGAGGGTGAGAGTCATGTTCCCATTTCCTTGCTGCTGTTCCAAGGAGTGGGTAAGCAGGAGAAAACCTGCATGCTAAGCTTGGCCAGCTGCTGAATGTTTCAGAGTTATGAACATGGCTCTGGCTTAAGTCCCTGTTTGGTGTGCTGGGGGTTTGGTGTGTCATGGCACCCAGCAGGTCCTCTTGCCAGCTCTGCCTGATGCCTTGGAAGTCCTTGTTCCCTGTGCAGTGAGGGATGATCAGAGGCTGCTCAGTGTCTGCAGGTAGCTTCTCAGGAGTCACCCCTGTTGTGGTGACACCAGACCTGGAGGGACCCTGCCTCTTGTTTGCTCTCCAGAAGCAGTGCTGGATGGAGGGCCCAGGGCTGGACCTGCCCCACAGGGGGCTCATGCTTGAGCCACATCTTTGCCTGAAGTGTTGGTGGTGTCTTGTGCAGCAGGACAAATGGACAATGGATGTGGAGGCCACCACTCTCTCTCAAGCACCATCTCACAATGTTGTAAACATGCCACGCTCCTCAAAGTTCATGGGATTCATTCTGAAGTCTTTGTGAGGCAGTACAAACCACATGGTGTTCAAACCAGGCAAATGACAACAAAATTCTTTAAGTAGAACCAGACGTGCTCAGGAGTGGCTCCCATGCAGCAAAGCTCCCATAGCTATTTTCCTGCAGCTGATTCTCCTGCTTCACCTGTGCCTCATGCTCTGTGAGGTCCTGCTCACTGGGCTTTCATCAGGAAATAGTTGTGGTTCTTCTCTACCCTCTAGTACTACCTGTGTGTTGTTCCTTCCAACTGCTCATTTCCAGTCTTGGAGGCCCTCCCTGGCTCCATCTCTTCCCATCTCTCATCCAGGACGTTACAGTCAGAAGGAACCTTCCCATCCAGGAACTGCTTGTGCCCCTGCCTCTGATGGCACCCCTGCCTGGTTGCTCCCCTCTGTGCACGCTGGGCTGTCCTCCCTCCAGGAGCATCGCCCTGGCTGGTGCTGGCATCAGCACCAACCCCTTCCCCTGGGGCTGGCAGCTCGTGTCTGGGGCTGGCAGTGACACAGAGGGGCTCTATTAATGAGAGGCTTGTGCTGAACCCAACAGGAGTTTCATGACTTCAAGAGTGGTCTTGTCTGCTCAGGCTTGGGCCCTTGGTCTGTTGTAGCCTCGTATCTTTCTTCCTGCGCCCTCTGGCTTGGTGTTGGCATTGAGAGTGGCTAGTAATGTGCTCCCTCCAGCATGCCTGTGAGAGATGTAGAAAAAATTTAAACTTCAATCCCATGAAGAAGTAATAGTATTATTCAAGGCCAAAACAGCTCCTCTGGAGAAGGCAGCTATTTGGCCTACAAGAAACACTATTTTCTGGATAAGTCAAGGTGAGAAAGAGCAAGGGCTCATTGAACAGACTGAATATGACTAATGAGGTGTGTTTCACTTGTGCCAAAGGAAGAATGGGAGCTGTGACAGTCTAAGCAAAGGTGCTTATGTTGCTGCTTGGAGTAGACCCACTCTGGACCTTAATTACCCAAAGACCTGCTCCAGCTCAATGGTTCTCTCTTTTTACTGGTCAGGACATCTTAAAAATGTTTAATGCCTTGTGAGCTCTTATGCAGTAGATAAAGGGTTTTCTTCATTGGATGCTTTCTGGGGATGTCTTAGAGAAGAAACTCATACATCTCTTTGGGTTGGCAGACAAAATGCTGGAAACTGGTGCTCTTGCCCAGCCAGAGCAGATATGAGTGGGTGCTAGAATTACTTTGGCTTGTTCTGCTTGCAGGAAGTTATACCAAGGGAATTTAAGTGCTTTCTCCCTATAAAAAAATCTGCCTAGATTAATAAAACAATGATCCTGAAGGACTAGATAACACTTCAAAATGATGTGGCTTCTCAGACCACTCCCCTTTCCCACAGGGAGCAATGGTACCTCTACAGGCAGCTTCATTTGTGAGCACCAAAACAATCCTTGGCATACCTGCCGCCCACTGTCCTTGTCTCTCCTAAAACGTGAGCCCCACAGCTTGAGCCCTGGCACTCCTGGCATCTCATCTCATGCCATGTGGATGCAGGAGTCAGGAGGATGCCAGTTCAGAGCAGGATCTTCCTCTGACCCTGCTGTGTTCATGTTAAAGTCAACCCAGAAGACAAATGTGCATGTTTCTGTGGTTCCTGTAAATTCTGTCAGCAGCTCTGACTGCCTTGTCAACATTAGAAATAAACCATGCTCCCCACTTACTTTCCAGAGGATTTCCAGAGCTTTCAGGCTGTCTATTTCTAACTTTCTATCTTTTGACAACTGTTCTTTCTCATCTACCTAGACATGCAAAAGTTACCTATTCCTCAAATCTTCCCTCTACAATGACTAATACTCTTGGATAGCACCCTGGAACTTGCTATTCCTTCTCATTATAGACACTTAAATATGATGTGACCAGAGGAAGCAGCATTAGCTGCCTGCTTGGGCATTGCAGAGCACCTCTTGGAGGCCCAGCACTGTCTATGATAGCTGTATGTTGACAGTCACCCCTACCTGAAAACACTTAAGAAAGGAGAGGTGGGGAGGATGTCATTTATGTAATGGCAGTCAAAAAGTAACTGCAGCAAAATCCTGGATTCAACACTCATGGAAATTATTTGAGCTGCTTGGAATTAGTGTAGCTCTGTGTACATCAGGCAGACACAAATTTCATAGCACCAGAGAGTCCTCAGCCCCGTGGGTCACTGCACTAGAGACAGATGACAAATGCAGGACAGGGGTGCTTGCAAAGGGAGAGCAAGCTGGAGAGGGTCCCAGTGTGCAGCTTCTGACGTGCCATCCCTCCCAGGGCAGGTCTGAGTGGTGAACAGCAACAGCAGCAGCAGTTAGGTGGAGAATGAAGTGTTGTCTTCAGCTGAAGCAGCTCAGGATACTAGCAGAGGTCGGGTACTATGACCAAAGTTGGAATTGGGCCAAATTTGCACCCCAGTGCTATGAAAAACCATGAGATCTTTAATAATCTTTGGCTGTTGACCTCCAATTGCTCTCAGGAGGAAAATGGATCCTCTGAGCTCTGTGCCAGGAATCCAGCATAATGCCAGTTCAAAAGGGAGCTGCTCTCTCAGGGATCTCTCACACTGCAGCATTCACAGTCCTTGGGGGTTTCTTTTCTGAGCACTTAAACAACTCAGCCCTTGTCCCATTGGTTTTGATCTCAGCTGCTGCTCCATCTGGAAGGAAATATCAGATGCTGCAGGAAATAATTTTATGGGTGACTCAGAGGTGATGGCTGCAGCAAGACCTCAGCTTCCCCTTCTCCTAACCACGCTGCTTTGTCTCTCTGCTTAGGCCAAATGTCTGTGGCAGACAGTGTTGCCCAGGATGGACCACAGCTCCAGGCACAAACCGCTGCATCAAACGTGAGTATCACAGTCTCAGCCAGTGCAAGTCTCAGGATGCACTTCTGAAAAGTGCCTGAATACTGCTGTGACCCCACACACATCCCATGCACTGTGCCAGGGCAGGAGATAAATCATGGGGTCTGTGGAGGCAGTGCCACAGCCTTGCTGTGAGACTGCCAGGCTATAGGTCAGCTCCTCCTGTCTGCCAGCAAAGTCTGAGTACACAGAGTAATTGTGAGTTTACTTCATTATTGTGATTAGTGTCCATCCATGGCAGGCTCTTGTTGGGGCAGGGCATTGCAGTGGCACATTGATGTGTGAGTTTTGAGCCTCGGGCTCTCACTTGTCCTGCTTGGAGCAAAGACGGGTCTGTGAAAGTCCCAGCAGTTGGGAACTGGCAGACTGGGGCTGTGCTCATGTGGGTGAGCATTGCTGATGCTGAGTGGGGAATCAGGCCTGCAAATTATCTGAGTGCTATTAAGGAAAGCAATTAATGGATTTGGCACATGCACTGGGACGGGTGGGGCTGGAGCGTGGAGCAGCACGTGGGGTGCCTAAAATGGCAGTGAGCTGCAGGGCACTCCGCAGTGAAAGCCTGGCCAGGACTCTCCTGCCTACCCACAGAGGAAGTATGAAGTGTTCTGCTCATCCAGGCAGCCCTGGTACAGCCCTGTGGGCTGTGATCGTTGTGGGCTCCCTGACACAGCACTGGGAGAGAAGGTGTTTGGGTAGGCACCAGTGCAGCGCACACCAGAGACAAGTGAGCTGTCATCTTCACCCTCAATAGCTGTGCAGCCACAGACCAACCCCTGCTGTGATCCCTGTCCCTGAGCAGCAGGGTTGCACCACGCAGCTCATCCGTGGGCCTTCCCGAGGGGACTGCTGGCCCCGTGCACCTGCCTGGCCCTGGGAGGTGCGGGGCTTCCCGTGGTGCTCGGTCAGCTGGGCGGACAGGGAGCACAGGCAGCGGGCTGGCGGGGCACGCCCAGCCCAGAGCAGTCGAGAGCATCCTTGCCTGAGTGGCAGCAGCTGCCCAGCTGTTCGCAGGGAAGGAGGCTCAGCTTTGTTTGCCGTGGGATCTCACGGCGCTTTGGCCGTGCTGGGTAATTGCATTAGCAATCGCTGTTTGGGAGCAGGGGGCCAAGGGCTGACTCACCTCCCCTCTCCCTCTCCCCTCGCCGACAGAAGCCAAACGGTAGAGAGCGTGCTGTGCTGCCAGACAGTGTCTGTAAACACACGCGGGGCCAGCCATGGCAGCATCTTTCTCTCATTAGGGCTTTGGTAGGAGCAGTAGATCTGGGCTTGCAGCCACGCAGGCTGCCTGGTGATTGCTCAGGTGCTGAGCCCTCCTTCCCAAGGAGTCATTAAAAGGACAGTGTCAATGTGCCTGACACTGTCCCCCCGACCGGAGATGGTAGAGCTCAGGCAGGACTTCAGTGGACACTGGTGATGTGTAAACATAATTTCATTACAAGCTACCTCCCTCCCTGGGCTTTTCTGCTGGAGTTCAAGCTGCTGGAGACATTCAGCTGTTTTTAAAGCTGCCAAGGCAAGCTGGACAGCCCCGTTGAGTTTCTGCACTGTAATGCTATTTCATGTCTGTTCCCATGGTCTTTGATATGTGGCATATCAAGGAAGTTAGTGGGGTAGTAATGCAGCCAGAGGGAACTTCTCAAGGGTGATGAAACATGGAAGAATTGGCATTCAGGTATTGGACAGATCCTTGGTTTTCAAGGATTTGAGCCTGGGTACAGGAGAGAGGATAGGTCAAATGGTTGCCATAATCTACTTCTTCTCACCTACCAAGGGTGGTGGTTTCTTCCTTCACCCATGCTTTTCTAGGCACTTTATTTTTCAACATCCCTGCATATGACTTAACTCCAGCCTTAGGGAGGTGTCTCTCCATACGTTCCAGATTTGAGGACCAAAGTTCCAGTGGGGACTTGTGGAATTTTCAGACAGTCTGTGACTAGGAAGATGAAAAGAGAAATATCTTTCCCTGGAGCAACAACATCTCCTGGGAAAGTGGAAATGAGCTAAGGGAGTTTAGGAGGAAGACCTTGCCTATTTGCAGCAGGCTTGATTTCTACTCCCACACTGCAGGTCATCACACTGAGCTGCCTACAGGGGCTGTGTGCTGTGAGGCCCCAGAGGTCTGCTCACAGAAGGGGCCATCAGGGATACTGAGCTGCATCTGAATGTAGGCCTGAAGAGTTCAACCTCCTACCTGTTTAACTTTGTCCTAGAGTGAGACTCTGGCCATTATGTCCTTAGTTTTGGTGGAGAAGAAATCTGTATACATAAGCTGGCCAGAAGCCCCCTTGCACTGCCCACATTTAGGGGCTGCAGTGGCTGCAGTACACTGGTCAGTAATTTAGCTGCTGCCTATTAGCTCATCATGCTCAGCCTCCCCATGTTAGCTTATCAGCCTCTGCTTCCATCAGCATTATTCATGATGGTTCTTTGCTGCTTCCAGAGATAGTGCCCTGGGCTGGGCTGGGAAAGCAGCATGAGCTTTTTTCCTGACATGAGTATTTTAAAGTTTAGAAGAAACATTTTTAATCAGTGTGTCAGGAAGGACTAAATAAACTAATGCACTTTCCAATCTTATACAGATGGTCTAGTGGTTAAAATGCTGAATAAAGGTGCAGGGATTCGAAGCTGAGTCTCTGGCTCTGCTGTGGCCTCACAGCATGACTTCAGACAGTCCCATTAGCATCCCTAGAGCTTTTCCACATCTGCTAAATGGCATTCACATGCCTCTTCATCTTTCTTCTGAACGATGGCTATAGCGTTTTTGAAGCCTGGCTGTTCTTCACTGAGGTTCTGTTTTCTCTCTGTTATTCCTGCACTGCTGTTGATCTACCTCCCTGTCACTCTGCACAGGTCTCACCTGTGTTAAATTGTCCATCTCTTCTGAGTGTGCTGACACAGTCAGAGCTATAGGTTAGAACTGAGTTTACATACATAACCTTTCCATGAGAAAGTGGACTAAATAACCCCAGTGCTACAAGTCCTTCAGCACCTTCTCAGTTTTCCTGTGGAGGCCCTAGCTGATGGACAGGTTCCCCTGCACTTTAAATGGAACTGCACAGGAGCTGCTTACAGTGAGGATCTACATCACTCTCCTAGATGAAGAGCATGAGCAGAGCTGCAGGGACTCAGTAATCGAAGGTCACCTTGCATGTCATTGCTCAGCCCTGGGCCAGGTGTGCCTGCAAAGCAATGCAAGGCTGAATTTGGTGGCATTCCCCTCTTACAGGCCTGGTTGGGTGGTCAGAGTCACACCAGTCATCCCTGCTGTGTGACCTTGCTGGGAGGAATTACCTCATGCACTGAAGACTAGACTTGATCTGTGAGGGCACTGCTAGATTCTCTTGAACAAACTAGGTTTTCTATTAGTGATACTTCAGCAGTGCTCCAAGTCTTATTCTTTTATTAAGAGTTTTGAGATGACTATTTTTGTTTTCCCTAATCCCCAGCTCCTGGAATAGGTGATTACATGAGACTCCAGTGAGAAGAAATGAGTGCCTGTCATCTTAACAGAAATTGTTTATAGTACCCCGAGCTGGGGAGCAAGATCTCAAAGTAACCCCTGAGGTCAGAAAACAGCAAGCAAAGAGAAAGATTTCAAATATATATATATTCTTGTTTCTTCAGCCAGTGTTATGGTTTGGGAGGCCTGAATAGTGATTTCACACACTGGCAATGCTGCCACTGTCCGATTTGCTCTCCTGATATTGCATAGCTGAACTGAGTGAAAACCAGCAAATTTTAAAGCTCTTTCAAGTTCCTCCTGAGTCTGTAAAGGCAACTAGGAAGGGGATTAATCCTAGAGCTGAAATACTTCAGCAAGGGCAGCTCCCCATCCATTCTGCTTGAAGAGACCAGAAGACTAATCCTATTCCCTTCTTCCTCTTCTCTATGTAAACTGTTTCAGGGGCTTTTTAGAGTGCCTGGTCACTTATCACCACTTTCCTGCTGAAGGGCACAGTCTAAGGTGACTATGTTGGTGGGAGAGATTGTGAGAACTGCTGTGGTTCCAGGTCCCAGCATCGTGGCTCTGCAGTATTTCAGCATTTGAAGTGGTTGTTTTCAATGGCAGGCTTCCTGGGCTGGTGGCCTTTGTTAAAACAGGCATTTATTGGGAGATAACAGTAGGGACTGGCAGCCTATTTAAATCACAGCTGAGTTTTGTATTATAAATTACATCAACTTCTGGAGTGCCAGACTTCCCAGAGACAGTTAATTCCTGCCTGACTAGGACCTTGTCCCTGTTCCAGAGACTGCAGTGTTGGCTGACTTATTTTACTGGGAGATTTCATCAAAACCTCTGGCTTTAACCTATACAGCCCTACGTGACTTGGGGTCTCCTTTTCCTTGAGATCTCCCTCTCTTCCTGAGTGTTAACATGGTAATAAATGTCACATGAAGAATTCCAGTGAGCATATCCCTGATCTAGTTAGGAAAAGCTGATGGCAGGCTAGTTTTGGGATGAGGGAAGGGTCATGAGGGCTCTACTGCTGTGAAAGGAATTCAAGTGTCTGTGTAAGGACTTCTCTCACTTGATGACAGCAGGATGATGTACGGGTGGCACACGAGGCAAGAGCTGTCTGTATGTTGGTTGTCCAGAAGCAGTGTTTCTCACAGGCATGCTTCTGTCTCACAGGAGTGGAGAGCACAGCCAGAAAGGGAGGGACATGCTCATGAAAGCCCTGCAGCTGTGTGTGGAGGTGGTGAGATGACCCTGCAGCCTTCCTGGGGCAGTCCTGGGAGAGGGGATTTCAGCAGAAGCAGTGGCTTCATAGGTTGAAACCCATTCACAGGGTTTCCATGTGGCTGGAGGTTAATGTCCTCCTTGTGTTGTCCAACAAGGTTTCATTACCCTCTGACCAGCTGGCACCTTCTTTCTTTGAAGGACAACACTGTTTTCCAGTGCCTTTTCAATTACCCTTGCCCAGAACAATGAGTCTGGTCCTACTGGAGCAATCTGTGGATTCCTGGCTGCCACTGCCTGGGTTATAAACCCAATTTGGCATTTGTTGACTTGGGAAGTGTTAGGGTCCTGTGTATAATTAACAGCACTTTCTTCCCGAGGCGCAAACTGAAGCTGATGTGCTGTAATTAGGAACACACACAGGCTCGGAGGCTGATTTAGGCACAAGGTTAATGAACTGTAAGTCCTCGTAGCACTGGAGGAATTTGAGCACAGTGACTCTAAAATCAGCTGCGGAAGGAAAGTTGGAGAGCACTGGAGGGGACAGGCCAGGGGCACTGTGCAAATCAGACCCCAAAACAGACTAAAGGTAGCATGCAATCCCTGGCTTTTCAAATTAGGACCTATTCCTGTCCAAAGCACTCTGGGCAACGCTCTCTGCAGTCCATGCTGCTCATTTCTGAACTTTCTGAAATGAGTATTTTTGGAGAAGAGCTCTGCAGCCACCAGTGCAGAGAATGGAGGTGACCTGGTGTTAGGGGCCCACAGCAGTTGTAACACCAAGACTGTGAAGGTCACCTGCCTGCAGAGATGAGATGGGACTGTCCCAGCTGTGCTGCCCCAGCTGGGTGTCACCACCATGGGACCAAAGTCCTGTGTCCACTAACTGCCTTTCTGTGTCTCCTCAGCTGTCTGCGACCCGCCATGCCAGAACAAGGGCTCCTGCAGCCGCCCCCAGGTCTGTACCTGTCGCTCAGGCTTCCAGGGCTCCCGCTGTGAAGAAGTTGTTCCTGAGCAGGAGTATCACCCGCCTGGTGCCGCTGCTGCCTTCCAGCCCCCCACAGGCTCCCTCCGGAGGAGGACCAGCACAATAGGGCGGGATGCCTCCCCGCAGGGGGCTCAGGCGCCCATCCCACGGCACGTCCCAGCTGTGTAAGTCAAACCTGGTTCCTGGCAGGATGCTCCGCCAGTCCCTCAGGCAACAAAACACCTTGATCAGTTGGGCCACGGTCTTTGCTTCATGAGAGCAGGCAACCTGGCTCTTGATGAGCACTCCTCCATGGGCTGTGGTAGCTGACATAAGGGAGTCAGGTCCTGCTGTCTCTCCCAGGGACTTAGTTTGTGTCCAGAGCTTTGTCACAGTCCCCTGGCACACACAGGAATGGGATGGGCTAATGGTGATCCCATGAGGAGGGAGAACTGTGAGGGTCATCAGTTTGGCCTTGTCCTGTTGGTGAATAGCCTTCATGGTAGCAGCAGGGTGGACAGAGGAGTGGTGGGTAAATCTCTGTCCCAAGAGGATATGTTTAGAGCAATATATCCAGGTAGTACCTACAGAAGAGTACATACATCTGAGGTGTGCTTGTAAGTGCTGATATTAGCAAAGCAATGACACTCAGTGATGTCTCCTGGCAGACTCTAGCAAGTATTGAGCCATTCGTTCTATATTTCTGAGTATTTTTGCTGTAGTTTGGGTCGTTTTGGTACCAGGCAGATGCCTGCACATTGTGTACAGAAGCAAAGGTGGAGGTGTTGGAGCTCAGAGGTCCATGCAGGAGGGACTCTGAGGAGTGTGTTAAGCTCAGGATGACAACTGTGGTATCATCTGGTCTTTTGGGTGGGGAAGAACTTAGTGCTTCAGCACACCTGCCTCAGATCAATGCTGAGGTTGAGCTCAGGGGTACCTGAGCTACCCCTCCTTCACAAAACTTTGTGTTTTGTGACATTCTGCTGAAGCCGTGGCTGTTTTTGCTGAATGAGACAGCTAAGATGGGGGAGGTGTCTTTCCCTAATAAGCACTGCTGCTGTGCCAGCAGCTTGGTGGGGATGGAGCGTTGAGAGGAGTGCCTGCTGCTGCACAACAACCCACACACATTATTTGTTTGGGTTCTTTTAGACCATCTCCACTTTTCTGTAAGAGTCCGTGAACATGGGAGCAAAGTGTTAGACTGCGTCACCCCTAGAGGCCCCTGTGTTTCTTGGAGCTGTTCACTCAATTCATGGGCCAGAA
This sequence comes from Notiomystis cincta, assembly GCA_013398075.1. Classification (NCBI taxonomy): domain Eukaryota; kingdom Metazoa; phylum Chordata; class Aves; order Passeriformes; family Notiomystidae; genus Notiomystis; species Notiomystis cincta. Next base: position 58,691 of record VZRX01013843.1, read on the forward strand.
AGACTGGTTTTGTTAGTAGCCACCAAAGCAGAGAATTTTCTCATGGCTTCCAGCAGGACCCCCTCAGTCACAGTCAGGAAGATATCATAGCAAATTACAGGTGCTTAACCAGGAGATAACTTCAGTTTCTCCTTTACTTCTCTGAAGTTTTGGCTTTCTCTGTCAACATCACTTGGAGCTGCCTGAGGAGAGGGCAATTTGGCCTTTGTTTTTCTGTTCTCCTGCAGGTTGTTTTCAATGTGCCCTAATTGCTCCTACAGTAGCTATTGCCTTTCTGTCTCTTTTGAAGTGGAGGCAATGTGTGGACTGGAGACATTTCTAGACCCTTGGCTGTCAGCAGTTTTGGAGGGGCTCAAATGAGTGGCAAAGATTTTACTGGCACCAAGTAGTTTCACTGAAGCTGACATATCTTGCTGCCCAACTGGAAGACTGATAGGAACCATGTTCAGGAAAGGCAGAGATGATGCTGGCAGAGGGAGCTGGCCAAGCCCCTGTCATTGCTGCTCTAAGAGAGGCTTGCTGCCCAAGTGAGCATGCAGCCCTCTCATGTGCCTGCAACCCTGGGCATTGCTGACGAGTTTCCCTGCAGTGACGACCTCCTCCTACCCCTCTGTGCTACTCCTGTGTGTAGAGGGGCTGGAGGGGAGGGAGAGCAGTGTCCTTGGAGATACAGCACCTGTTGAAGGCTTTCCCAGTAAGGAATATGACCTCAGGCTCTGCACAGAGGACGGAGGGCTGTGCAGGCACTGGCAGAGCATTCTTGTCCAGTCAGTCAGACATAGTGTCTAGTGATTGCTGAACTGGGATTGCTGAATGCCCAGCTGCCCAACGTACCTTAAATCCTCTGGCACTATCCCAAGGAAACAGGACTCCATTAAGGACCATGCTGTGCTGTTCCTCCTTCCCTCCCCATGAAGGCCATAGGATGTCACCTTATCCCATACTTCAGCAAGAGGATTTGATTATCATCCTTTGCAGTGGCCACAGGTAGGACACTGAGACATGTCCACCACTGACTGCCTTCTGGGGATGTGCTGAAGGATTTGCTGAGGCCACTGTGTGTCCCTCCAAGAGGGAGTTCTCACCACCCCTCTGGGTGCTGTGCTGCCCAGGCAATGTTTTACAGCCCTGCTTTGCAGGCAGGTGGAGGGCTGCCTGCACCCTGGCACTGGTCTGCATCGAAATGCCTCTCTTCAGCCCCTGGGTGTTCTCCTGTACAATTCAATCACTTGGATTTGTGGAACTTATAACATGGTGCAGTACTGCATGACTTAAAGTCTTGTTGCTGTTGGAAGAGTTGTTTCTCAGATGTTTTTGAGTGTTCCTTTCAGCATGCCAGCTTCTGGGCTAGCTGTAGAGCCTGTAAGAGTGAGCATCTGCAGCCAAAGCATGGTCTTGGCCATGCCCTCCCATTGCTTCGCTTGTTGGTCCTCATCTGGTCTCTGAGTCAGTTGGCTCAGTTCAATAAACCAGCAAAAAATGAATACAGCAAAATCAAGGATAATTTTCTGCCACTTCAGTGGGCTAAATTGGCTTATTGGAAGATCATGAGATCAGAAGAATTGGACAGAATTGCAAGTCTAGCAGTGAAGGGGAGGAAAGGAGGAGACTCCACTTCTGGTGGTGGGAAAGTCACTTCTTAGGTTGGTTATTTGTCTCATGAAACCACACTCTTAGACTTGTCTGAACTTGCAGTGACAACATCATCTCTTTCCACTGAAGTACTTCCTGTACTTTTGCATGAAACTTTCGTCATGCAGTTGGGCTGTAGCAGCAAAAGCAAGAAGTTTGTCTTACAAGAGCTAGGTAGAGCCTGCTCATGTTTGCAAGGATGAGGATTGGTTATTAGGCACTGCAGACTCGCAGTTGCATTCACTGGAGTTCAGTTCACTGTCAAGTGTGAGAGGGACAGCTTGGCTTGTCAAGGCCATGCTCTGCTCCAGGATGAGGGTGGGTTGTGCTGGTGGACACTGACTTTTTCTAGTCAGTCTGCCATGATTTCACAGGAGCTGGCTTACTTGTCTGATTTGTCGATAAAGAAGAGGTGGAAGAAGCTCTTGAATGATTCAGTGGATGGAGGACACTGGTGATTCCAGGTCAGTGGTTGTGAATTCCAGGACAAACACCCAGTCCCCTACCTCCCTGTACATTTGCATTGCTAACAAGCAGGAGTTGCACAAGAGTGGGAGCTTATAGACATCTAAGCCTTGTCTTGCTGTGCCAAGACAGGAAATCAATCCTCACATGAGTGAATTTGCGTTCTCCTTTTGTTAATTTGCATATATATAGGCTTTATTTGTGTTTGTTTGTACAGAGCTAACAATCAGAAGCTCTGAAGCCATGCACTGGAACAGTACTATATTAAATTCCTTATAAATATGCAAAAAAACTCATGTATCCTTCACAGAGATCTGGACTCTAAGAAGAAATTGGGTTGCTTTTGGTTTCAATGTGTTCTGAAGTGAGTCTTCAGAGACAGTTAAGAGAGCAACCAGCTGAATTAGTTAGGAACTGCCTGGACCAAAATCTTTGTCTAAGGCCTGAGTGGTGGGACTGCTTTAAAATGATCCTCAGCTAGTTGGACTTGTTGCTCATCATGACTGCACCTTCACTGTGGAGAGTAACCTGGTCTGGAGGTAGAAAATCTTTGGGAGTCTGTAGGAGCCCATGAAGTGTTGGTGAAGGGCACGACCAGACAGCTGCCTGTTTGCATGGTTCTGCTTCTGGTACCTGTGTGCTTCTGGTTCTGCTTCAGGCCCTCCAGAGCTCTGGAAGGACAACAGCCTTCTGTGGCTTCCCTGCTGCCAGGAGAGCCCAGGAAGTGCAGCTGGGACAGCAGGAGATAAGTTACTGTCAGTCCTCTACCCTCAGCCTTGGTGAGAAGTGGCAGCTCCTTGAGAAACAGGGCTGTGCCAGTCACATGGTTGTACTGGTTGGTTGTATTTTCACCTCTCAGCTGTGAAGGCTGGTGAGTGGACCTGTGGGCATTCCCACTGCAGCTGTCACAGATCCTTTTCTGGGTGTGCTGGCAGTCTTGGAAAGATGTGGATGTGAAGGTCAGCTTGAATATTGTGCTGAGCACGCCGTCAGTGCTGTGGTGTTACATGTAGCCATCAGTGTCTGTTTGGAGAGGTCCTGGGTAAGAACCACTCCATCCTTGGCTTGCCTCAATGGTGAGCATTATCTCTTCTTCCTGGGACTAAAGAAGATGTATTCAGTCTTACTTGAGCTCAGCTCTTGCTCAGGGAAGGACTAGGCCAGGAGAAGGGCAGCTCTTCTTTGCTGACACCAGAGCTGGTGATGCTCAAGCTGTGATCCCTGGAAATGCAGGCTAAGCAATGAGTACCACTTCCCCAGTCCCTTCAGCAGTCTGTGGCTCGGTGGAGATTTGGAGTCAGGTGCCTGAGGGAGCCTGTGGGGACTTGTCAGCTGCTGCAGAAGCTGAGAGGCCCCCATTCTGTGCTGGTTGGAACAGCAAGGGCTCTGGAGAGCAAAATCCTGGGGGTATTAGAGGCCCTCCTGGCATGGACTAGCTGCAAATCCTCCCTTCTTCTTGATCTCAGCCTGAATCTCTGCCTGGAGAAGCAAAGCCCTGATGGATGATTGTGCGGGTGGAGTTGCACCTCAGCCCAGAAGCCAAGCTAAATGGAAACAGCTTTGTTTTCCTAAGGCTGGAGTATCAGCAGAATTCATGTTTATTTAGCAGGCAGTGGAAAGGGTTTGTTCCCTTGCCCTTTACCCTCAGGATGGCTGACCAGATGCCTTTGACTCTGGGCAGTGTGTGTGGAGGGTCCTGTCGCTGCCACCTGAGAAGGTCCCTTCTGCCAGGAGTGTGGTGCATCAATCTGTAACCAGCAACTGTGCAAGGGAGCTGTCTGCCTGGGTGGGATGTGTGTGCTGGATGATGGCTGCTTGCAAAGCAAGGCATCCTTCCTCTGGGATGAGAAAAAGAGATGTCTGGGACCTGCAAAGCATTTCCCCAGTAATGCAGGCAAGGGAAAGGACATAGCTGTGGTGTAAGGTGCTGAGGCACTGTGCAGACAGCTTGACACAGCTAAGCTCTTGAGGGCAGGGAGCTTCCTCTGAGAGGGTTCTGTTTAGGCAAGGCAGTTGCTGGGAGTTGCCTGGTGTTTTCAGGATGGAAAAGGAAGAAGGCTGAGTTGCAACATGCCTGGCCCACTGATTTCTGATCTAAGACTCTCCTCTGCAGCACCCTGGAGGAGACATCTCCTCCCTTCCTGATGAGAGGAAGGGCTATATGCAGCTTCTGAAGAGCTGTGGCAAGCACTCCTGGCCTGGGAACACTGGGAACCTCATGCCAGCAGGAAGCTCTGCCAAAATCTCTATTCTCTCTCCTGGAAGCGAAGGATTAGAACAGCAGGGAGCAAGCAGACAGGAGGATCTTGTGTGTGTGGCAGAGGGTGCTGGATGGAGAAAGTGTATTTCCCCCCGTTTGAAAATTGTTGTGTTTCATTTGAAAATCCTGTTCTGGTGGTAGTCAAATGTCAAGCATGGTCCTTTGCAAAGGGGAGCGGGTGGATACAAAGCTGTCTGCCCTGGGGTGGCCACTTAAAACACGACATTGAGAACTGTGGCTTGGCAAAATCAGCTTGATGAGCTTGTTGTCATTGAGGACTAGCAGATAGAACAAAAAGTTCACTGCGAGGTCACTTGCTTTTTAAAGATGCTGCTCCAAACAGAGGCAGATTTGTCTTAATTGTTAAAGCAGGATCTGGAGCCTCCTGTCTTGCCAGCTTGAACTTTCCACATTTATGAGAAAAAGGGGAGCTTGCTTACTGCCTTCCTTGGGTTGCTGAGGAGTGTTCAGGACTGTTTGTCCACCCTATGTCTAGCACTAGGAGGAGGTCTGTACCAGATACATACTTACCGAATGCATCTTCTGCTCTTCTGCTCACTTACCACTGTCACTCACTCCACATTTAGGAGTGTTACAATTTATTAGAATCCAAATATCAGAGAAAATAAAAGCCAGCCCTGAAGGAGAAGCATTTCCCTGTTTAAGTGCTTTCCTGTGGCATGGGCTGTGGCAGCTTTCCCGCTTCATTTGGTATGGGACCAGCCCTGGAGGTTCATAGTGCATGGAGTTGAATTCCCAGGGTTAAAACACTGGTGCCAGGATCTTTATGCTTGTTACTTGAATGGCATATTTTCTCCGTGCAGATAAGCCCTGATTGCAGCTTTCTAAGGTGCTTCCCTTTGGCAATATGGTTTTTACAAGGTGGCCAGACATTTACGTTCCTTGATCCAAAGCCAACTTTGAGTAGATATCTGAGACATTGTTAAAAAACTGAAACTAAAAAGCCAGTGCCAGTCCGGGTGAGAATATGTGAAAAGAAAAATATGTCACTCAGGACAATGAGATCTCCATAAGCTCCAGATCTCGGCCCCTTTCCTGCTTTGACATAGTCAAAAGTCCTTGGCAAGCTGGATGAGAAGCCCGAAGGAAAATTCAAACTGCTCAAGAGGAGTGTAAATGCCATTTTTCTTATATAAAAATACTCCTATTTTTAAATTACATGATATACCTTCTCTAGTCTGGCACCAGATGCGGTTGCTTTACTTTCTAGTGTTTTAAAGCTGTCAGCACCATTCTGGTTTATATGTTTTATGTATTTACTTTCTAGGGGGTTGCATACCCTTCAGAGCAGCAGGAGAATAGCTGGCTTTCAGGCCCCTTTTTTAAACTCCAAATATGGTCTTTACATCAGACCTGGTTGTTCTGCACCTCCTTGGGAGCCCATTCTATAGCTTAATGTAGCCTTTAGGCAGTTGAAATGCACTTTTCCTTCTAACTGAGAGTGCTGCTACTGTCAGCTTAATCTGAGACTCCATGCTAGAGAGCAGGGTGCAGGGCAAACACATTGTACATGTGGTAGGTAAGGTAGTACAGAAAATCCAGTTTATAGCCTATTTTATATACTATACATATATCATTTGGGACACTTATGACAATACAATTTATATAGCAGTTCTATAAAAAAGAAAGTTGTTAAAAGAGCACTAAGGCCACATGATCAAATGCTGTGGAGAGTTTTCTTAATGCCTGAATTAGGATTGTCATCTATCTTGCTTTCAGCTCCCTTGTGCCTGTGGATTACTGCAGTTTCTCATACCTGACTGTGTGTTGCCTTTTTTGGTTTAAACTGGTACTTCAGTAAAATCAAAGCTGTTCTCTTTAGTTGCGAGTGTTTCCCATAAATCACCAGTGCTAGCAGGAAGCAAGGGATTAATTGAAGTTGATTTGATACAAGAAGTGGTTGAAATTAAGATCTAAAAGTGTCCATGTAAAACCTACTTGTTCTCTTTTCCATTCTTCAGAAGCATCCTGAGAAATGCTGCCCTGGGTGCTTGGTGGGATTGGTACCCTGCTCTCCATACCACCTCTTTTTTTCTCTTCTGCATGAAGGCTCTCATTTCAGCAGAAACCAAACATCTAGGCAGGAATTAAGAAGACATTCAGGCTGGAAAAATCTTATCTGTTACAGCTGAACGAAAAATATCCTCTATGGGAAGAAAAAATCTGGAAGGAGAGGCTAAGATTTTTCAGAGTAGAAGTGAACAGCAAATTAGTCAAAGGAGGGTAATGCATTGTGGTTGCATACGAGGGACTGACGGTGCTTAGGACTTTGTAGGCAAAAGACCCAAGTCAGATGAGTTTTTTTTGCTGTACATCCTGGGGTCCTGCTCTGAGTCAAGGTATTCTTTATTGCCAGAAAAGATCTTGACAAATTGGAAAGAATTCTGAGGGAGGGAGGGAGGGAGCTGAGTGGAATGGTTAACAGACCCACATCTGCAAAACTGAGCCAAACGTTGGCCTTGGAGGATGAGGAACATATTTGGAGGCTGAGGCTATCAGGATGGGACAGTGTATTAGGTTGCCTGTAGCCTTGGAAGGGTGGCCATGGTAATTTTTCAACAGTATGACTTTCTAAAAAGCAACGTGCCAGACTATTGCAGGGATGTAATGACAGGTTGATAATGACACTGGAGCTTTGCCTTCTCCATGACTTTGGAGCTGTGCTGTTGCAGAGCTGGAGTCCAGGCGCTGCCAAAGCAGGCGCAGCGCTCCACAGCCCTTCTCAACGAGGAGTCTGTGGAAGCTGTTCCTCCCCTATAGTCCTGGGGGTGGGTACTGAAGGCCATGTGAGAGAGGTGTAGAGCAGATTCATGGTCATGGTACTCCTGAAGGCACTGGCTTTGCCATCAGTCATGATGCTTGTAGGGCCAGGAGAGCTCCTGGTTCCCAGAGAGCCACTAGTCTTCCAGCTATCGAGCAAGTGGAGGGACGGAGCCAGTGCAGAACAGTGCAGACTAAAAATCACCAGGATGCTCATTCCTTGACCCTCAGCAGGGTTGAGACTTAAAGAGTGGATAGCAGAGGTTACATCCCAACTCAGCTCTCATGGATTGAGTGCTGCAGGTGCAGGAGTCCTGTGTGTGGCTGGGGCGATATGAGAAGATCTAACAACACTGAGGTAATAGATCCAAAGGCCAGGGCATCCTGCTGAGTGTTTAACCATTATTTTAGCTGAAAATATGTCTTAGATCTGCAGTGTTCTCAGGATGAGTGGGAGACCACCTGCTGTAGATGAAAAGCCTTCACTTCTTCAGATGAGAGCACTACACACACCCCTTCACGTTGTTGTTCTCATGCTGTGTATGTGTGTGTTCAGCCACAAACTCTTCACCCCACTCACATGCCTGGGATGAGAGAGGCTTTTCCAGCCCTCTCCATGTCCTGTGTAGAGCCTTGGGCAGGCAGCTGGCTCCCCCCACTCCCAGGGGTGTATGTGGGTGCAAGGATGAATAGGCTAAAGTGTTTTTTCAGGGCTTTGAAGCTGGCAGCCTAGTGAAGGGGGTGGGTGTTGCTAGTCAACAAGATGGAAATGAAACTCAAATGTCCTTGTTTTCTCACTGTGTTACGGGGGAGATGAGTGACCTCCCCACAGCCAGTGTTGAGCTTTTCTCTGGCTACTGCCTCTGCAGCAGGTTTCATTAGATGGCAGCCAGGCTCTCAGCTCACAGCTGTTGTGTCTTGTGGAAACAGAGGGCCCTTTGAGATGGAGATCTCAGGGTGCTTGTGTGTACAAGCACAGGTTGATATGTTGTGCTCTCCTCCTGTATGGCACCGCCCTAAGTACAGATCCTTCCCTGCCGGGTAGGACCCTGCCCTGGGGAGCAGGGGGAGTAGGAGAGGGGCTTGGGGGGGGTTGAAGCCTCAATGGGTTGGTCACATTGCCTGACTGACAACCCAGCTCTCTGACTATGCCAGCAGCTTGTGCTGGGGTTTGTGATGGTGCAAAGGGGCCATGGGGTGACGTCTGCAGTGAGACGGTGACATTGATGGAGACCTGCATGTGATGGGAGCTTCTGGATGTGTCTCTAATCACTGAGGTGTGAGACTGCCTGAGTGACTGCATTTGGCAGCAGTGCTGTGCCCATTGATTGTGCTGCTCAGCACCAGCCCCTCCATGCAGCAGGGGAGCCAACTGAGGCAGCTTTCTCATTGTGTCAGCCCAGAGGAGTGTGCAGCTGAGCACCACAGGCTAGCCTGGGCAGTTCTGCCAGAGAGGTGCCAGAGAGTTTGCCTGGTCTCCCTCACCATCTAAATCCCTGTTTTAGTCTCTAGAATGTTCAAAGTATGGTCCAAATGTGGCATTTGTAATCAAGTAGCCTGGCATGGTTCCTCTGTTGGCTCCACTTGAACCTCAGAGCAGTTGCAGGCTGCATTTTTATTTTTCTGAAAGACATTGGCCTGCACTTCAGCTCTGCAGACAAGCAGATTGCAGACAGCTCTTTATCACATTTGGCATTCGAAAATCATGATTCTGGCCATTTTATGGGTCAGCACTAAGGTCTGATGGATCCAGCCATGAGCACAGTCTACAGCTCCTGGTGACCACCTGATGCCATGCCCTTGTGCAGGGCATGTTTCTGCAGCCTCGTTGGGCCAGGCAGGTGCTGTTCCCATGCTTGGAGAGTTGGACTTCTTCCAGGGAGTCAGTTGCTCGCTGCCTAATACATGAGAGCAAAGAAGAGCATTCAGCAGAGTGGCAGGTGGCATGTGTGGCACATGTGGCAAGGGAAGGGCATTTAATGTCAGCAGAGAGCTGTGTGGAGGCACTTTGTCTAAGGAGCAAACTGGATCCCAGGAGACTGGTTAAAAAGAGCTTGTTAGTTGTCTGTGAGCTTAGAGGGGTTCAGTTGTGGTGTCTGGCAACTCCTGAACAGATAAAATTAGAGTTCACAGCCCTCTCCCTCTCTGTTCTCACACAGAATGTGGCAGGCTGGGAGCCAGCTAGGATGGCCCTGCGGCACTGGCACTGCTTCAGGGGCCAGAAGAAGGAAGATGCCAGGGTGATGGTGGTGGAGTCTGAGCTTGGTGGCATGAGGCAGACAGCTGGTGACTTTGCTGTCCCAAGGACTGCACATCTGTTGCTGCAGTTTGTAGTGAGAGATTCAGGGAAATCTTGGCCAGCCACTGGCACATATGTCAAGTGGAGCAGGCAGCTGGAGTTAGCACTGCAACATGGCACAGGTGAGAGCCCAAAATAAGAGCCATGTGGGCTCTGTGAGGGCTTCTTAGTCGCTGTGGTGAGGGATAGGGGTGGCACCTGGGTGCTGGCCTGACATGGCTCTTGGCATGTGCCAGTGACAGAGCATAATGTGCAGCAGGGAGCCTGATACATGTTCCTGTCCCTGCAGCCCCACTTTGTGAGTGCTGTTTGTGCCCTCCTACACAAATATATTATCAGTGACACTCTGCCAACAGCAGCTCTAGAGGTCTTGAAGGGGAAGAAAGATTGGCATGACCTGCCCCTTGATGCCCCTGTGATGGTGCAGGTGCCTGTGTCTTGTGTGCCATCCTGCATGACATCTGTAGGTGTCTGTGAATCTGGCACAAAGGCACTGAGCAGTCATTCTTGTGACCTTCATCATACATAGAGTCTGCCTGGCTCTCCCAACAAGGTGTTATGCCTGTGGGATGCTGGTAGCTGCTTCTCCTGTGCAGGAGAACTTCCCTTGCTTTCCACCCAACACTGGGGAGCTTGGGCTTCGGACTTCAGGGTCTCCCTCATTGGAATGGGAGATACCAGGGCTGAAGGCAGCAGCAGGAGGGACAGCAGACAGGTTTCAGTGGTATTTCTGCTGCTCCTGGAGATAATAAACTGAGCCAGGATTTATGGAAGTAATGTGGGTGGGCTTGAAGTCAGGTGCCTTGTATGGTGTGGTTTTCCCCCTTCTTGCAGAGTCTTAACAGAGCTGTCTTCCTTGTCAGCATGTTTGTGAGCTAATTGATAATAAACTTGAGTGCTCTAAGCAATGCCTCTCCCGTGCTGCGGGGCCTGCCGACCGAGCCATGAATCCTTTCTGCCTGCTGAGGAACCCATTTGGCGTCCAAGAAAGGGGAAGTTTCTGGTTTGCGGTCAATTTACTGCTTTCCAAGGCTGGCTGCTTCTCTTTCCCCCTGTAGACACAGATGCTGGTGTTCAGGCTGCCCATTCTTCTGTGATGCTTCAGTGGAAAATCAGCAACCGCTGAGCATTACAAAGGGGGAAGTGAATCACTGATTTTGGTCCCTGTGGCCCCAAGCAGGGAGGGCATCTTGCCAGAGGGACAGGCAGATGGACAAGACAGACACCGAGTATGTTGTTCAGCATTTAAAATCCAGAGGAGAACCTGCTTGTTGTCCTGGCAGGTTATCAGGGGCTGAGCATGACTCAGTCCCTGTCCTGGCTGAGCCCTCTCATGTTGGAGATGCACATGCAGGCTGCAGTCTGGAGGAGCTGGGGTGGACTTACCAGTGCTGCAGTGGCTCCCCTCCATGGGACTCTGCTCCTAGTCCTGTGGGCAGCACATAACCTTTCTGGGTACCTGGAGGCAGCAGCTGCATCCCAAGCAGCAGGCTGGTTATGTTTGGAGAGATGGAGCTTGTTGGGCCCTGGGATGGGGTTTTCTGGACCCTGGGAAGATAGTTTCTTCTCTGAGATCTGCTTATCTTTAGATTTGTTTTGGCCAGTGCTATTGCTGCCCTTTTGAGAATTGCTCCTTAGGTCTCAACAGTCTCTGTCGTCTCTCCCTGATGTTCAGCATGGTGAAGATTTTTTTCCAGCTGGAAGAGTGAATTTCTAATCCTCATCCCTCCAGCCCTTGCCTTGTCTGGGGTTAGTGCCCCTCCCTGCTGACCACACTGCCCAGGACTCACTCTCTCCACAGTGCCTCAAGCAATCCACCCTGCTGTGGTCTGTCAGGCTTTGGCTGGGGAGAGGGTGAGGCAGGCTGGATGAAAAACCAGTAATACTCTTGTGGTACTTGGCTCTGCACTTCCTTTACACAAATAGAAAAAACCCCACCGTTTCCCAGCTCACTAGCAATCTGGCCAAAGTCAACAGTTGGATGAAGAGCGGCCGATAGAAGCTAAATCCAGGAAAGACTGAGGTGTTGCTGCTGGGGAGAGGGAAGTGCTTTGAAGAGTTTGCCACCTTTGCCTCCAGCTCCAAGGAGGATGCCTGGTGTTAAGTCACTAAGAGAACAGTTTGCCCACCTGTATTCCCTCTGGCTTTTGCTCACCCAGAGAACTCTGTTCATCAGAAGCGATCAGAGATTTGAAAATGCTTTCTATACACAGTGAGTTGGAAAATCAGTATTGTTTTCTGTATACCTCTGTCTCAGTGATTTAGACTTGATTATTGTGACTCTGCATATCTAATCTTGAAGTTGCTGGCTTTAAAAACATCCCTGTGGTTGATTGAGAAAACAGAAATCCTCCTATCCATCTGTGCAGTCGCTGGGAGTCTGCCAGCTCAGTCCTCAGTGGAGTGACAGGAAATCACTCACCTGTTCTGTTCAGAGAACTCACCTGGGACTTGCAGGAGAGCCATGATTGGATATCACACAATGTTTGTGTACCTTCTCTACCCTGCTAAGACTAGAGCAAATACAGAGCAGAGTGCAAGTGGTACCAAAATTCATTGAAAATAAAATGTTTACACACAAAAGTGTTGTGGCGATGTGTGGATCCCTTGCTGAATGAAATACAAGTGTTATTTGGGTCCTGCAGGGATATGGAGCACTAGAATGCAAGGGGATCAGACCTCCCTTAGTTCTCTTAACTTCTAGCATGCATCCCCAGGCTTATAGGGAGTCCAGGTCATTGACCTGCACCTCAGAATAGGGCAGCTAAAAGTGCTTGTTGGACAGTTTTGAACTGTTGCAGATGTGGGACAGTCCATCTGCACAGCTCCCTCCCATCCCAAATCTCTTAATTTTGATAAGCACCTAATACCTATAGGTATTTCCATGTGAGGGTGACTGAGGTTTCTCAGCCAGTGACCTTTCAGCTGGTAGAAATCAGCAGGAGCACACACATCCATGTTCCTGGAAGGAGAACACTGCTCCCTCCACCTTCCCTCCTTGCCCCATGTTTCCTCCTGGACCACTGCTGCTGCGAGCTCCAGAGGTGAGTACTACAGGAGAGCCCACAAGGAGAGGTGTCCTAGGAGTCTGCATGCTGATTTTGCCCTGCAGGCTGTGTCTGACACAGAGAAAGTTGTCAGCAGTTCTGATGGATGAAGAGCAGGGAAACCAGCTGCTTGGCAGGCAGTTGTCTGTGAAGGACGAGACCACTGCCTCTTTGCAGAGATCTGTGCTGGCCATGTGCCTGGCTAAAGGAGTGGAAGTGAGTAATGCCATGTTGAGGGAGGCTCTAAGACTGAATGAATATGGGGCTCTGGGACTTTAAGTGCCCAGAACATGGTGCTCCAAGTGTCAGACTCCTCTGCCTCTTCATTGCCTCTTCTCAAGCAGGTGGAGCCATGCAGCATGGTAACACAAGCTCCACACTCTGCTGGTTTGGAGCCACCCTATGTGTTTCCCATCCTCACTCTTACCCCAGGACAGCCACACCAATGAGAGGACCTGTGTCAATGCAGATCCCTGGGAACTGGCCAAGCTCTGGCCCTGTGTTTATTGAGATCCATCAAACGGGTAGGATTGCTAATGGCTTCTGACCAGATCTGTACTGCTGTGGTGAGCTCAGGGTTATTCCCTGAGACACTTCAAGCAAGCCAGTCCCTGTCTGCCCAGCATGGACTGACTCTGAAGGTTTGGAGGGAAATAACTCTGTTTTGTATACCCTGACCATGAGCCAGCTGCTCAGCATGACAAATTGACATGGAAAGATGCCTTTTGCCACTGATTTCTGTAGCCCAGGCTAGAATGGTATTACTCACCTCAGTCCACAAATCCCAGTGCTCATCCGCCTAGAACAGAACCAAATAAACAAACTAATTCAAAGCAAATCTGACACCCCCCCTCTCCCTGCTTCAACTCACACTGGAATGCTTTGCCAATGGGATCTCAGTAGGATGACTTTTCCTCATGTGTTGCAAACCATGGAGTAATGTTCCTACTCTGTTTTTCCTTTGTGAAGTTGGCACTGCCCCTTGTAGTAAGGTCATGTAATCCCTTTTTCTTTGGAACTGAAATGCTAATGATTATTTTATTTAAAGCCCTTCACATGTTGTTGTTTTGGGGTTTTGTGGGTTTTGTTACAAAACTTGGTAATCCTGGGAATGATGAGAGATGTCCCTAAAGCCAAAGGGTGAAGTTCCTTCAGGCAGGCAGTGAGTAGAGCCCAGCCAAGCTCTGCTACTTGCACACAGCATGCTCCCTTTTCTCAGGGGTAGACATGATGTGAAGATTTTCAAGCAGAAGAGCTGACATTTCCCTGTGTTATGCTACCAGTCACCTTCACCCAGTGACTCTTCAGAACTCAGGGCCAGCACTAAGACAGTCACTGTTGTTTGGGGCAATGCCCTTCTTTTCCTCAGGGTGCTTCTATCTCTGCAGTAGCATACCAGGTGACAAAGCAGTACATAACAGGCATCAGAAGTTCCTTTTCTGGCTGCAGGGCTGAATTAGTAGCTCAGAAATGTGTGGGCAGGTCCTGCCTGGCCACCCTGGCCATCTGGGGTAGGTGGTACTCTGCAGAATCTCAGGGGAACTTCTGAGAGGAACTGAGGTAGAACTGAAATAAGGTTCACTTCTCTTTAATTATTCTTGGCTAGCCTTGCTGATTATTGAAAAACAAGCATTAATCGCTGTCCTCATCTCAGTTTAGATCTTGATTTTAACAAGACAAGAAATATTTTTGTCAGCACACTCCTCTCCTGAAGAGATGGTATCAGGAGTTTGGGAATCCACCACTGAGGTTTTTGCAGAAGGAAAACAGCTATACTGCTGCATGTAGGCATGCTTTCTAGTAAGGAATCATTTGGCTTCAGTTTGCAGATGTTGTTGGCTCTTTACACCTGGCATTTTGTTCCTGTGGAGAAACCTGTGCCCTGTAGTCAGAGCACCTCTTCATCTTCTTTGTCCTAAATTGAAAAGATTGAATACTTCAGGTTTCTTACAGAAAGGCATTTTCACCAGCCCCTCAATTATTTCTCCCATGTTTTTTCCTGTATTCTCTCCATTTTTTGACATCCCTTAGAAGATGTGACATATTTTACATCAGAGCTAGGATGACATTATAGCATGTATACACCCTGCTGTGATGAGGACATGTAAGGAGGCAAAAATACCTCCCTGTTCCTGCAGTGTTTCAATGTCCTAATGTCAGGGCATTGAACTGACAGTTCATATTTAATTGCTTGTCATTAGCCCTGAAATCTTTTCAGAATTGCTGTTTTCCAGGATCATCTCCGACTATCTGCAGCTGCTGCCTGCATTCCTTCTTCTAGAAGTGTAATCCTGCATTTGGCTCTATTAAAATTCCATGTTGCTTGGATGTATTTACCCTCCACAGAGATCCAGATTGCGCTGTGTGATTGCTCTGTTCTCATCACGATACACCACATTGCAAATTTCTGTGTCAGCAGCACACATTATCAATGTCGATTGTATGTTTATTTCGAAATAAAAATATTTATTTCCAGATGAAATTCTTGAATCATGCCAGGCCTCATACTGATCACCCTGGGACCTATCTAATTCCCTCCCCAGTGACAACTACTTCTTGTGTTCTGTTACACAGCCAGTTTGTTATTAATTTTGCATGTGCCTGATTGACATTGTAACTGCCCTGTTTATTTTTTTATTGAAATAGCATAGGCTCTCAGCTTGTCAGTGTGCATGTGTCTAACTCTATCAAATTCTGAAAATGGACTCCTTTGACAAGAGTGGTTCTTCATAGACCTCCTTGACTTGACCTCACGTTGTATTCCTTTTGTTTAGTTCCAAATTTATTGACCTCTGCGTCATCTTTTCCATTGTTCAGGGCTGATTTTGGGCTTGCTGGCTGACAGTTACCTTGTGTGTTGTTCTTGACCTGCTTGAATACCAGCACAGCATGAGCTCCCTTTCCATCTCCCCAGATCTTATTGTTATTCCAAGCTATCCAAGGAATGTCTGCAAGGCAGAGCTGTTGTCAGCCAATTCTCATTGAATCATCCAGTCCTGTTTGGTTTAGAAATTTGTGTTCCCTGTAGACACTGTAACACATCTCCTGTGCTGACTGTGACAGGGAAGATAGTAAAAACATGGGCTAGACCTCCCTGGGAGCTTCAGCGGGAAATGCCACTCCTTGCCTCAGCTGCTTAGTCAGAGATGGACGTGTTGGACAGGGTATGCAGAAGAGTTGTCAGTACAGAGACATCCAAGGCTGAGACTTTCAAAGTGGACAGCCAACCTGTTGTGGCCCTTGGCTGTACTAAGCCTTTTTCCTTGCAGGTGAGGCAGGTGAGAGTGAGATACATTTGTTGGGAAGTAGAGCACGCTCTTGGAGGCTTAGTGATGCAGTTAGTAAAAGGAAATGGAAGCAAGTGCAGGAGATGAAGATCTTTAACACAAAGAGCTCTGCCTTGTGGTCTACATGGCTTTATAAAAGAGTGTGTATGATGTGTGACCTTGAGAGCTGGATTGCTTCTCCTTGCTTAGTCCCCAGAGAGTACCAAAAGCCACAAATGCAGTTAGTGCAGAAAGTCGTAACTGCGCTTACAGACTTGAGTTCTTGGTCATTCTCTCTTGTTTGTGACTCTCATGGGCCAAGTTTTGTGTATTTGCTTGGTCTGGCCTCTTCTCTAACTGTCTTACTGTGTTTTTAGTGCTTGTTTGGGGCTGGGAAGGCAGGTCCTGAGAAAACTTCCACCATAAGAACAAGTGTATATGGAGCTGCTTATGTTTGCTATGGTCAAGGAACAACCTTGAGCATGATGGGCAGGCAGAGGTTCTTCAAGGCAGCTGAAGCATCCCTGTGGAAGGACAGCCTGATGTGATGGTACAGAGAGGGTCTCTGAGTGAATACTGTGTCCTGCCAGGCTCAGGACATGACTCCTAGAGGGAAACTGTGCCATGGTGATGACTGGAAGTAGGGGAGGAGTGGGATCCTGCTTAGGTAGACAAATCTCTGTGTCCAGGTGGAGGCTCAGGCAGTTCGGCAGTGAAGGTTGCTGCAAGGTACATTGGTGGACAGGCACTGTGGGTCAGTGCAGTCATTTGTGAGGACTATTGGTTCATTTTTTCTCCTCCACAGGATTCAGAGCAGAATTGGCTCTCCTGTCTCCCCTCAGCACACAGGATCATCAAGGACTGTCCGGCGCTACCCAACCAGCAATGGCCAGCTCACCTCTAATGCACTCCCCAATGGGAATGGACATGAGCAGAGCAGCTCTGGCCCACATGCTGTTTCCCAGGAGCACACCTTGTCTGCAAAGGGTAAGGCCTGCAGGGCTGTCACTCTTTTGGGGCTTCTTGCTGGGGTGTCATGGGAAAGGGCAACACTTTGACTGGGGATCCCCAAGAAACCATGGACTCCCAGGACAGTGCTGCTCAGTGGGATGAAAAGGGAAGGTCAGAATGGGCATTGCTGGGCTTGGAAAAGGAAGGGTCCTACTGAAGGAGGACACATCAGGGAGCAAAATGCTGATGGCTTGAGGCAGGAGCCATGGAATATGACAGTTGCATCTCAGAGATGTTGAACATCACCCCAACACACTGCCCTGATGGGGAATTGCCTTAGTCTGTAGGACTGGTGTCTTCCAGCTTACTCCTCAGTCTGAGCAGCCAATCAAGGTCAGATTGTGCAATCAGCATCTATTTCTTTTCTTTGGCTGCTGCCTTGATGCCTTCCAACAGGAGCAGGGATTAGGCCAGGTACTGGGACATGTAGATGCTGAGTCTTAATGGTTTCCCAGCTAGGACAGATGCAGGTTGTCTTCTGCAGCTTGGCTCCCTCCTTGCCATGGTTCCCCAAGGAGGCACCATGTGGCACCTCAGCCCCTATGAGCAGGGCTGTGGACCTGGTTGAAGCTGTAATCTCAAAATGGGGATTGAAACAGGGAGAGGGGTGAGCACAGCAAGGGCAGCACATGACTGTCTCATTGAGGTGGGATGGAAGGCTCTGGTGTCAAGCCAGCTGGTTATACAATAGTTCTGTCTGTTGACCATTTTCCACAAATCCCGAAGAGCTCTGAGTGTGATTTCCCATCATGTCTAATATGAGGATGGTGAGGGACCAGAAGAGGACCACAGATAGCTACAGGAGGTCAGGGGGCACTTTTAGGGAGGCAATGGTTTTCTTAAGACCTGATGCTCTCTTTTATGGATGCCAGTGTGTTCATGTGGGAAGACTTCTAGTGGTGTAAGAGCAGCCAGTCTTCCAACTACTGGTGTGACTGGAGAAAGAATATTGCTTAAAGCAGAAAAACTCCCTTTATGATGAAGCTGAAGTTAGTGCATGTGTGTCCCTTCACACTGTTATGCCACTCCAAATGGGCAGGCAGAGCGTGCTGCTTGCCATTGTTCATGTGTTGACAAACTCTTAGAGATGCTGGAGCAGAAAACAGAATGGAGTGAGCAAGGGGCAAGGACAGACAGAATCACAGAATTGCAGAATCAGCTAGGTTGGAAAAGACCTTTAAGATCATTGAGTCCAGTCTGTGACCTAACACCACCTTGTCAGCTAGGCCATGGCACTAAATGCCACATCCAGTCATTTCTTAAACACCTCCAGGGATGGTGACTCCACCACCTTGGGGAGGGACATAGACCCCTTTTTGTTCTGGGAATGCTTTGGAGTTTCAGCTGCGAATTACAGCTCCCCTGGCCTGCAGATGCTGTTTCCACTTAGCACTCCTTTTATTTCACAGGGGCCAACCTGACAGAGAAGATTAGGAAGATAAAAATTGTCTTCACACCCACCATCTGCAAACAGACGTGCCAGAGTGGGCGCTGCTACAACAGCTGCGAGAAAGGAGACACCACCACTCTCTACAGCCAAGGGGGGCATGACCACGATCCCAAATCTGGCTTCCGCATCTGTGAGCACCCCTGTGTCCTCCACCTACTTTCATGTCTACTTCCCCACTCCACTCTTCCTGCTTTTCCTGACTCTGCAGACCAAGGGCTTGGGCTGCTCTAGGGAGGGGAAGCGATGGCTTCTCTCAGTGTCTTGGAAGATGTCTTCTGGGGTCTTTGGAGCTTTCTCTCTCTCTGGGGGAGGAAGACAGACTTTGCCTCATTGCTCTCTTTCCTGGGCAAGCAGATCCTGTTTCCATCTCACCCTGGGTAGAAGGGATGTATGTGTTTGAGTCAGGCCTGCAGCCAAGCCTCACCACCCCCTTCTTCTCTGAGCCAGCTCGCTGCTTTAGTTGGCATCCAGTCTTGGGGCTGACTTTCATCACCTAATTTCCTCCTGTTCTCTCCTTTCACTCACATGGCAGCCAGGAGAGCTGGCTGCAGGTTGCAAACTGTTCTTATAAACAGGGCTTGCTGAAACCACTGCTCGCCTTTCAGAGCCACTGTGATTGCTCATCAAGTCACTGGGATATCCAGCTCTGGGTTGGTCGCATTGTCTTGGAGCCAGCTGGTGGGAGCAACATGCTGGACTTGTTGGGACTTGTCCTCTGAGTGCCTCTGTATCATCAAATTCTTTTAACACTGAGAGAATGAAAAGTCTTGCTGTTATGGACACTGATGGAAGATTGTGTTCATTACAATTTCTGCCTAGGTCCCAGTCCAAAAATGTGTCTCCTCCCCCAAAACTGGGTGCTAGGCTTGAGCAAATGAACTTGAAACAGGATGGGTGTTCATCCCCTGGGATGAACCTGACAAGCCATCCAGGAATGTGGAGCAGCAGTGTCTCATCTCACACTGAAATGAGTCAGGATAATATGTCAAGGAATCCCATGTATTGCTTGAGTGTAGTTCACACTGAGATGCTCTGGGTTGCTCCAACCATCAGAAAGGACATGACTTTGGTTTCATCTATAGATGCTTTTTCTGAGCCTGTGCAGATGAATTGCTCCTGATTCTTTTGTCCCACTCCACACTTCTCCCACTTGAACTGCTGGCACGGCCAGGGCTGGATGTGAGACAGGCTCTGAGGATGTGGCTCTCTGCCTGTTCTCTCTGTCTGCCTCTCCCATCCTGCTGAGTTCCCTTCTGGGCTAGGAGTAAAAACGCTGCCAAGTGGGGAGGGGGCGATGCAGAAGTGAAGAAATTGGGCAGACTTGGCTACACATGGCTGCCACAGCTCCTGACCCACTCCAAGAGATCCTGCTGTGTCAGCAACACCACCTTGGCAGACCCCCAGGACATGGGTACCCCAGCCTGGCTGTGGCCCCAGAGCCCAAGGGAGGGTTCATCTTCTTTAACCCATGACTCCAGTTGTGAGCAGAGCTTGGGGAAGATGGTGTTGCCCAGCAGGGACCCGAGCCCGCCTCCAGGCTCAAGTGCTGACCCCATCCCAGTGCTGGACCTGGTCCTTGGGACATCATGGGGTTAGTGCTGTCCAAGTGCAGCTGCCTGGCATCCCCCAGCTGCCCTTGGCTCGAGCCAGTGTCTCAGTTCCTCCTGTGAGCAGACCTCTCTTTGCCTTGCAGACTTCTGTCAGATCCCCTGCCTGAATGGAGGGCGCTGCGTGGGCCGGGATGAATGCTGGTGCCCCTCCAACTCCACAGGGAAGTTTTGCCACCTCCCAGCTCCTACTCCGGAAAAGAAGCAAGGAGGAAGAGGCCCAAAGACCCCAGCTGGCAGCTCCATGAAGCACTCCACATATACCTTGCCCTTGTCCAACCAGCTGGGTGAGCATGGCCAGTGGCTCCAGACCCCACATATTACTCCCACTTGTGTGCTCCTCAGATCTTTTTTAACAGACCTGAGAAGGCCACTACCTCCTTACGCTTGCTGTTTCAGGCCAGGTTGTTAGACAGGAGATTTCCCTAGTTTCTTGTGGAGGTTTTTGTAGGTTTGTCCTCTTTTTAGGCCAGAGAAATATTTTTTCTTAGATTCAGTCTTCCTCTAGATTTCCCGCTGGGCTCAATCTGCCTCTCCTCCCTTGTGGCTTTGCTCATGACAATACTCTTTGGGTGCCAAATTGTTGTCAGATTGTCACAAATGTGGTGTAAACTCATCTTCCAGCTTCCCTAAACCCTTCTCTGGTGAATGTCCACATCAACCACCCTCCAGAAGCCACCGTGCAAATTCACCAGGTGGCCAGGGTGCGGGGTGATGCAGAGGTGTCGGAGGAGAACAGTGTGGAGGCAGTCCTGGTGCCTCAGCTGGCTGCTGTGCCCTGGTACACCTATGCCCATGGGAATGGCAACAGCATTGCCACTGAGAGCGGACAGCAGCAGCAGAGAGCCCCGGGGCTGCTGGGGAGGTGCTTTCGGGAGGCTCTCCATGGGCAGGTAAGAGGTCATCTGTCAAGCATTGGTGTATTTCTTGTTCTGGGGTAGGGGAGCGTTGGCTTTCGGGGTGTAGGGGGTGGCTTTATTCTGTGAAGCTGTTCAGTGTCAGCATGGGCATCATGCAGGTGCTGTGGGCACAGGCAGCAATGTGTTAGTAGTTGGGAAGAAAAAAAAATTCCTTGCTTTGATCCAAGAGGGAGCCCTCACTGCCTTGCCCTGACCAGGCTGTGCCCTGGGGCAGCACAGCCCAGACTTGATGGCTTTCACACACAGTCTGGTTTTAAAAGGGTGCCCTATTTATAGCAACATTTACAGCCACGCTCTGTGATTATTGTAGGAAACGTATAAAACATAGGAAAATTCCTTTCCCTCTCAGACGATAAATGGAAGTCTGATTTCCATGGAACGATGCCTTCCTGGAGAGCTCGACTGGGGCTTGGGAAGCAAATGCACGTGAGGGACTTTCTCACCCCTGTCCCACAGTCATCGTAATTTCTTATTTTGTCTTTCCCCATATGTTTCTCTTGCGTCACTGGAAAAGCATTGGAGGTTTTTGGCACCCACAGGAACACCTGTGAGCTCCCCCAGAGCAGTTCATGCTCAGAGAGACCCCCAGCCTGGCAGTCTGGGACTCAGCCCTGTCCCTGCTGCTCCCCAGCCTTTTCGGGGGGGCTGCTCCCAGTTCCCATCCCATCCTTCAGTCACTCCCATCCGAGTCGTTTCTAGCAGGAAATACTCTTAGCCGTTCTCCAGTGTGAAAATACTCTAGTGTGAGATCAGAACCTGGGGCTGGAAAAGCCCTGCTTCTCTGTGGGGAGATGGCAGTGACCGTAGGAGCAGAGGATGATGATGCCCAGAGACGCTTATGGATGCCTGGGAAGGCTGTAAGAGATGCTCCAGGGGCGGCAAGGGGTACCCTTGNCGAGCCGGCCGGTGTGCGAGCGCTGGGCAGGCGGCCACGCGTGCCTGGAGCGGCGCCAGCCCCAGCCTGCGGGCCCAGCGGCTCCGCGCTAATGGGGAAGCCTGTAATCCAGAGGGCCTTGCCGAGAGCGGGGGAAAGAGAGACTCATTCAGCAGAGGAAAGTGCCTGACAACAAGCTCCCCGCCGGGCTGGAGTGGTGCACCCATTTCACAGGCTAATCAGCCAGGCAAGGGGCTGATTCTGGGGCTTTGCCCGGTGATATCATCTCTGGTTCATCTCTGCTCTGTTTGATGGCCCCTTCCCCTCTGAAGGGTGCAGTCGAGGGAGGTTCTGTCTGCACAACTTTTTACTATCTTGATCCACATCCCCGGTGCCGCTGTGTCCCAGTGGGGAGCTGTGCCAAGAGGGCTGTGCCAGCCTCTGACCCGACAGTTGTTTCCCGTGCTGGCTCTGCTGCTCCCCTGCCAGCTGGGCACATGTTTCCTCTGCATCCCACAGAAGCCTGATCTGCTCCTCTCTCCGCAGTGCACCAACCCCGTGCCAGGGCTAACCAAGCTGGAGGATTGCTGCGGCAGTGTGGGGCTCTACTGGGGCGTGGACCAGTGCCTGGCCTGTCCCCCCCGGCCAGGTGAGTACTGCTGCTGGCCAGGAGCTGGGACAGCGTGAGGGACAGCCTGCACCCTTGATAAGCAGAAATTATTTGGCTGCCTTTTGTAGGCGAGGCAGAGGGCAGAGCTGCAGGTCGTGACACATGGCTCTCCTTGGCCCAAGGTCCTCAGGGGTGGGCAGTGTGTCCCAGGTGAGTGCAGGGTCATGCCAGCTGCTGCCCCAACCCACCAGGGAACAGTGTTCCAGGTTGGGTGCTGGGCCCAGGCTCATGTGGCCAGCAGTTCCCACCATGCTAGCCCCATCCAGAGGGAGAAACAGGAAAAAAGCAGCCGTGGTTTTAGGAGGTGCAGGTCTAGGTTGGAGGAGGAGGCTGCAGACTTGGCCCTACAGAGTTATGGGCTTGCTCTGGGCCCAACACGGGTTTGGCAGGGGCTCTGGAAATAACACTACATCAAACAATTGGCAGGAGCACACCCGGGGTCCGTTCCAGGGGCATGGGCGTCCAGCTCTGTTTCTGCTGCACTTGGAAGCTGGACAGACTGATCTAGCAGGAGATGGGGATTCCTCATCTGCTCTGCTCAGGGTGCTTCATGACAAGCATGGCCCCTTGCACCGTGGTCCCATCCTGTGTTGCGGTGCAGAGGCCGTGCAGGAGGACTCCTGGCTGGAGGAGAGGCAGTCCCGTGGGCACAGTGGCTCCAGCATCCAGTGCTGACTGGGTGTGGTGCAGGGCAAGGTGCACTCACCTAGTGGAATGTGGGCAGGGAGCTGCTCACCTCTTCCCTGCCTGCCTGCCCCCTTTCATTGCTGCCTGACTGTTCAATCATATCCCTTCACTGGATCACAGAATTAGAGAAAACAGAGACCCCATGGTTCAGGAGGTTTTTGACTCCTGGACAGAGTGTAGGTATCTAAGGTGGCAGGTTTTGCAAGTAAGTGTGGTGTTGGTGACTTCTAGCTCTGCCTGGAGTTTTTCCTGCTCGCTTACACACACATTCCCAAGAGCTGAATTTGTGTCTCATTATCCTCCCTCAATTCAATTCCTCCTCAGCCAGGGGTAGGGCTGACTGGAGCCAAATTCCTTGCAATCACAGACGAGGTTGTCAGCATCCTGGAACTCAGTCCAAATCTTGGGAGCTCTGATTGCTGTCATCTTCCCAAGCTGCAATGGCTCTGCTGTGGCCTTGGCCATGCCACTGCTTGCCTGCCCTCACCCATGTCCCAGCCCCAAAGAAGTCTTGGGCATATGTGATGTGGGGGTGCCCCCGGGGTCTGCAGGTTCAGTACAGACAAGGAAATGCCCCACACAGGCCTCAGCCCTCTTCTTTGTCCCTGACCTTCACAACCCCAGTCATGGCTTTCTCTTCCCCATCCCATAGCAGTCTCCCTGTTTCTCACCTGTCTTTCTGTGGTCCCCCATTAGAAAGCAGGGGGGCTGCTTAATACTTCAGTTAGGCTGCAGACTGCTGCAAAAACTCTGCACCTCCTTCTTCTCCATGCCAGGTTCCAAAGTGATTGCAGAGAATGCAGCCAGAGTTCCACCAGCGATTTGCTCTGCTGGACTTAGAGCTTCAAAATGTGTCTAATCACAGGCTTCTAAGATGTGAAAACAGACACAAAATACCTGCATGTGCTCCTTGCAGTCAGCCAGCCAGTAAAGCAAATGCACTTAAGAAATGACTCCTAGCTGCCAGCAGGTTCCACAGCTCACAGCTCAACACATGCCCTGTGTCCCAGGAGCAGTTGCAACTCAAGGCAAGTTGTCACTGCTGGTCTTCACTGAGTGGACAGATGCTTGTCTGGCTTTGTTTTCAGATTAATTCCAGAGAGATATGAAAAATGTATCCATGTGAGTCTTTTGCATTCCTGTGCCACAAGAAATTCCCTCTGGCTTTGGGTGATAAAGTTCCTCTTTGAAGACTTAATGGCTCCTGCTTTGGCTACCTCTGGTGCAAGGAGCTGTAAGGCAGACACATGATGGATGCAGCCTAAGAGAGCCCAGGTGTTGTGGAGTGAGAAGCCCAGGTGCCTTTGTCTGGCATGTTGTCTTCACACACAAGATAGCTGACCCCAGAATGGAGTCAGGAAAACAGTCCTTTCTCAGTGACTTGACTTCTTTAACAGAGCTGCCAAGCACTCTGACCTCTCATTGCCTTGTGCCTTGTCTACCAGGGTTTCCAGTTCCATGCCAGTGTGAAGGCATTGTTCCATGTACTTCCTGCCTTTAGATCACATCCCACACTCACATTCCTTCTGCCTTCTGGTCTTGCTGGACTGTGTTGTGCTCACTCAAAGTCACTGGGCTGTAGTTCAGTGATCTGGTGTCTCGTGCACAGAGATAACATGTCCAGTGTATGTTTCCAGCTTTCTTCTTAGCACTGTGATCTTCAGAGAGAACTCCTTGCTCTCATGTCCTGGGGAAGCATGCACCAGAGCAGACTTGACAGCATTGGGAATTTAATTCCAGCAACTAGAGACAGAAATGGCAGAAGCTAGTTCAAGTGTAAACACTTACAAACGTACAGAAGTGCAGCCAGGCAAGAGCTAGACAAATGGGGAACTTGTTTGGATTGACTGTCTGCCCGAGACACTGATTGTTAGTAGAGTCTGGATACGTCCGGATGTCTCCATCGTCTGCAGCTTTCATGTTTGGTACGTGTTTGTGTGCAGAAAGACATCAGAGAAGAGGAGTAGGAGGCAGGCATCTGTCCGAGCAAACTTACCATGACCAACCCTTGCTATTTTTTATGTTTTGCTCAGCATCAGAAAAGCCAAGGCACTCAGATGCTTTGTCTGCATCCTAATGAGACCATGTTAAAAGCTGAGTTCAAAATTAAGGGTTGACCTGGCCAGGAGTTTCAGTAGTGAGTGGTACTTTAGTGTTAGAGATGGGTGTTCAAGCAGGCTACAGCAGAAGTTCCTGGGCGCTGCTGTTGCTCATGCAAGTGAGAACTAAATATAGGACCCCCATGGTATGTTGGAGACAGCCCTGGGAGAAGGGGGAGAGCCAAGAGCTTGCTCCATGAGCTGTTGGAGCAAAGGCTGGTTGTTACCTGACTCATGAAAGAAAGAGATGAGCCAGAGGCAGGGCCCTGGAGGATGGCAGGACACTTGCATGGTCTCATGCAGCTGCAGTCCTTCAGCTCTGGCCAGAATTTGGTGGATGAAATGTGTTGTGTTGCAAGATAGGATAAATCAGATGGAGACATTCAATGACCCTCCTGGGTCTTTACTGTTTGGAGGAAGCAATGGAGCACACACTCAAAGGCTGGAACAGAAGGATAGGGGCAAACAGGAGCTGGAAAGTAAAACCTGGAGTAGACTGATAGTAAGAAAAGGGAACTGGAGGCTGATGAAGCAGCTGAAGTAGAGACACTAGGATGTGGCTGACAGGGAGCTCAGGGACCAGCACAGTAGCTGAGCATTGCTGGTGAGGAACCTGCACTGAAGCAATGTCCTGTCCTGTGGCTAGCTCAGGATGTGGGCCAGTGGCAGGTACACTGCTGGGCAGAGCTACTCCTGCTTACCTGCCAGACCACGTGTTAGTTTGGTGGAGACAGTGGTCTGTGGAAAGAACACATGGAACAATGCTAAGAGATGGTCTGTGGAAATTAAACCTGATGAGACTGGAGCTACAGGTCAACACAGACCCCGTGGCAGGTGTGGATTTGGATACTGGTTTTCCCAAAGCCTTGGCCCTTCTCAGGCACATGGGGGTAAAGGAAAATGGTAGCAGAGTTCTGTCCAGAGGGGATCACAGCCCTGCTCTTCTACCTCCTCCCCTCTGTGAGACCACACACCTCTGGAACCAGCAGAATTCCAGAACACCCATATCAGTGGACACCATCTCCAGTAATGCCCAAAGCTGCAAGTCTCGCCCTTCTCTGCAATTTGGCAGACTTTCTGGGGGCAGGAGTAAACCTGTGTTTTCTAGATCCTGATTTTTCAGTGCCCCCTGTCCCTTACTTCCAGCTACAGTCAGCCTGAGCATGGGCTGGGTTGTGCACCCACTCGTGCTCACTGCAGATCTTCCTGGGCTGCTTTTTCCTATAGGTTTTAACTGCATTAAGAAACGAGTCTTTGAAGGCTATTGTTTTGTTTTTATTCCCACTTCGCATGTTTTTTCAAGTTTTTTGTCCTAGAGAAAAGTCTGAATTTCACTGGAAAGTTGGATCTTGCAATGTCTGGCTTGGCACCCGCAGCACTCCCCTAACAGACCTCCCACTGTGCGAGGGGTGGCAGCTCAGCCATGGATGAGACGCCAAGGGGCTCTGCAAGCCTTACCCTCCCCTGCACTGTGCCTGCAGGCATTGCAACAGCCACAGGAAGCCCCTTGAAAATCAACCCCCTGCTCTGCTCCTGTGAACAGAGGGGGTGGGATACAGGAAAAAAGTCCCTGGGTGTATGGGAAGGAGGCTGTGGAGGCCACCGTTACCATGTGCCACGGGGAGTCTGTGCAGAACAGTAAGGAAAGGCTGGAGGTGGGGAAAGAAGCTGAAACCTCTGCAAGGTTGTGCCAGTACCACAGGAAGCAATGCTTAACCTGGGAAAGCACAGCATTTCCAGGACTGCTTTGTTCTGCAGAGTGCTTGTTTTGCTCATCATTCACATACAGCATTGTCCTATCAGCACACAGCAGCACAGTGTTGCAAAATTGGGGGTTTTAGGTCCAAGGTATCTTGTTGCAGTTGGAAGCCACCTTGGGATGAGAAGGAGGATCTCTCTGTTGAAACACCAAATGGCAGAAAGGAATTATCAGAGTCTTTTTCCTTCAAACATCTTTTTTACCTTGAAGATCTTTACTGATCATGGGTAGAGCCAGAGGACTTAATTTTGCATTGCACATGTAGCACTGGTACATGCCCTCCCCACTGCTACTACCAAACCCCTTGTTGGGGCGCTGGAGGAAGCCTTGCTGGAGCCTCCTTACCACAGACCATCCAGAGCAGAGCAGTCATGACAGACCTGAACAGAAGGATTTGTGTCTTTCCCTCATGTCCATTCTGCCTTAGAACTCAGCTTATCCCCACAGCCACAGCCTAGTTCTTGGTGTGGCACCTTTAAGACATCTCTGGAGGCTGCTGTGTGGTCCAAGCAGCTCTGCCCTTCTGCCAGTGAGCTCAGCGGCTCAGGTCCTCTCTGCAGTGGAGGCTGATCCTCTCTACTTCACACTAAACCAGGCTGAGGCTTGACTGAGTCCACCACCCCTGTTTCTCCACGTGTCATGAGACCATTCACTCTGACTCCTTTCACCTCCCAGGTGCTGGAAAACCTAGGATTAGCAGAGGCACCACAGCTACCCTCAGGGTTTCTCGGTGAGCTGATGTCTTCAGTATGGTACATTGAAAGAGTCAAAATAAATGGGCTAGCTTTCAGAAAATGGGCATTTCCTCACTTCTCATCTGACCACAGACTTGCTTCTTCCCCTTTTAACAGACTGATATTGTATGGATTACTGTAATGTATTATCTCATCCAAGAAGCATTGTCTCACTTCACACCCTTGTGGCTACCACCACTAGGAGAAGTTTTCCACTTCATCACCACCCTGAGCTTCTCCAGTGTCTGGGGAACCAGGGCCATTGGGTAAAATCTCTTCTGGAAAGTGATGAAAAATTAGCCTAAGTGCTTAAAAATCATCCTGCTAGGCGACAAAATCCCTCTGCTCAATTTCCATGTATTCATTTCCTTTCACAGTGTGATCTATTTGAATATTTTTCTGTCTGGGGACAAAGGTGCTGGTGGGAGTCCTGAGCTGTGGCTGCTTCTCACTCACCTCCTTTCTGAGGCTTGAGATTATTGTATGCATGCTCCTTTGTATGAGCCCAGCCCTGACATGTGCCTGGTGCCTGCAGAGTTTTCAGAGAGCGAGAGGAAGCAATGAGGAGAGCCAAGAGGGCTGTGCAGCTTCCTGGTGACCACATTGGTTTGGCACAGCATCCTCAGGGCTGAAGTGCCCAGGAGGCAAGGTTCTGAAATAACACTCTTGAATCAGGAACGAGGGCTCTCTGCCCTCAGCAAGCCTGAAATCTGTCTGCCTGACAGATGCAACTCAGCTGCTCCATTCCTAGCCTCAGGCTCTGGGAGAACCCTTCTTGGAGAGAGTGTAGACAGACAGACACAGGAAGCTGGGGCCTCTTCAGCTCTGGATGCAACAGATTTTTGCCCTCTCTGATCATGAGATTAGCTTTTTCCTTTTGGTGGGTTCCAGAGGAATAGCCTCCTACCAGCTCCATGAGAGAAGGTTGGATACTGATCCCCTTTGCAGGAAAACTAAGTGTCCTAGGCTGTTTTTCTCAGATTTTGGCCATCTCTGTTGTAGTTTGGCAACATCTGAGCTTGTGGAAGGAAATAGTCCTCTACTCAAGAAACCAAGCACAAAGCTAAGAGTTAATAGCTTATATCCTCCTGCAGCCACACACTGTCTTCCCCTGTGGACAGGTCCTGGCAGAAAGAGAGCAGCCTCCATCCAATTCTTCAAAACTTTCTTGGTTCCCCTGTTGGTATACAGAGATCTGCTCACATTACATTACAATTATTCTTGTTGTCGAACATGGGTTTCTTCACAGAGTTAAGACATTTGTCCGAAGCTTCACAAGTGATTTGCTGAAGTAGTGAGCTGGTTTCTGCAAACTGGAGTTTTATAAGTGCTAAGGTGGCACAGACCTGCAACTCATCTGCCCACCACTGGCATTTTCTGCCTTACCCTCTCCCCAGCAGCATCTGTTGGAGGGATGCTGCAGAATCTGTTTCTCTGCAAAGGCTTTTCAGAGGGGGAGCATGGCTCTGACACGTCATCACTGTTTGATCTCCAGCACACTTGGCTTCTGCTCAGAGGGCTTGCACATAACAATGGTGCTTCATTTGAGTGTCTGTTATCACGTTGTGCTGAGGTTGACAGATGCTGCCAAGCACAGTTAATGCCTGTCGGCAGCCCCGAGCCCACAAGCTATGGAGTGGGAGGACCTGAAATCCCACCGGGGTACTGACCTTGGAGCCCATAAACCAGAGGGTCTTTTACCTTCCCAGAAGGTTGGAAAGGTACCCAGTGATTCCCAGTATCACCAGCAGCTCCCTCATCCCTAACATCCAGGTATTTGTTAGCACCTCCTGCCTACAATTCATGACTAAACTGTTGAAGGGGGTAAATAGACCTTTTGTCTTTGTCATTCATTCAGCTGCTGAGGATCAATGTGCACATGCAAAACCTTGCAGCTTCATTTAATATACCTGAGAAAACCAGGTTTTCTATTCTCCTTCCTGGTACAGGCTGGTAATGATGTGTTCTTCTGTCTTTTATTTCCTAAGCACCTTTATCTTAGGAGGCTGGTCTCTAACTGTTGCCTTTCAAGAACTGTCCTAGAATGGCTTTAAATTGCTTTACAGAGTTCAAGTGTTCAGGACAAAGAGTTATGGACATGCCTGATCTCTGCCCCCAGAATGTGTTCTTAAACTTTGCAGGCTTTCTTTGTGGTCTTACACTTTGCAGGCTCTTGCCAGGCATCTCTTGCTGTAAGGATGGTCTTAATTTGTCCCTGGTTCTTGAAAACTGCAATGTGTTGGGAATCTGCCAGACCCTCGATAGGACCATTGCCATGGAGGGCTTTCTACATATGACACCAAGGAGTGAGCTACTGGTGCCAGGCAGGAGGAATTAAGAGTGGTTGGAATATGGCTGGGCAGTCACTTAGCTGTTGCATGCACTCCTTGTTCCCAAGCAAAAGATCCCAAAAATTAAGAAGAAACCTCACCCTGGGAAAATCCCAACCTTAGGCAAAGTACCCTTCTTCCTACCCCACCCCATGCTTACTCAACCTATCCACTCCTAAGTCCCCTTTCCCTTGCTCCAAAATACAGTGCCTGAATTTGACTTCCTAGGAATTTATGGGCCACATTTTACTTGCCTTTAAAAAATTTGGAGAGGTTTAATTGTGCGTGTTATAAAACATTTTGAAACCCACAAAACTATTTTAAGGAGAAATCTGAATTTTTCTTTGATGAGAGGGATTGGGGCAGGAAATCACATGCAGTATAAAAAGAAATGTAATAAACAGGGCCTGAGCTGTTATTTCAGCAACTTGTCAGGGACCTCAGGAATTCTTTCCCTCTTATCCCCCTTGTCATGTGCCACCTGGCTATCCAAACTGACCTAGAAGGAGACAAAGTGATACAGTGATAGATATGAGGCACAGGCAGCACCTCTGGGTCACCAGTTTGGCACTTGCCAAGAAGCAGAAGACACTGCATGGATAATGTGTCTGCTCCTAAGCTTTCCCTCTGCCCTGGGAGTCATCAGGAGCCCGTCCAAGGCAGGCCTAGGGACCCTTTCCCCTCTGGAAGGAAGGCAGAGAAGGGAGGACACTGGTGGCTGGCTCTACTGCCAGTGTCCCACACTGTTTGCTTTTTTCCCCAGCACACCCTGTGATTGAGAATGGACAGGTGGAGTGTCCCCAGGGATACAAAAAGCTGAACCGGACCCACTGCCAAGGTAAGGATGTTGCTTTCATCTGTCTCTCTCCTTCTCACATCCACTATCAGAGTGGAAATTATCTACACAAAATACATTTATCTAACTCCCTGGTATAGATCTACAAAGAATGTGGCTTACAAAAATCTCCATGCTTTCATCAAGAATGAAAGAAAACCAGGTAACACAGGACTGCATGACTCAGCTGACAAGCACAGTGAGCACATAGGTGGGCCACTACAAGAAAACTCCCCTGTGCAGTGCTACTGACCCAGTAAGGACCTGTGTTTATGCTCTGCTCAGTGTGAGTGTAAAAACACTTCTTCTATGGTCTGAAGCAAGAGAAATTCAGTTTTTTGAAGGTTATCAGCTTGTTCATTTGTTCATTTACAAGTGGGAGAGTGCCATAAAAGTGATGCCTTCTGTTCTGTCACCTGTTTGTGCAGCTGGGTTCCCCTGCCTGCCCCATGCTGCCAGGATCGATCCTTTTCTCACTTCCATGATCCCTCAGTTCCATATGAGGAAGGCACCATCTCTCCCCTTTTCTCTCTGGTTCATGTTTATTTGGCATTTCTTGGACCTACCCTGCTTGTGTTTTTCTGTGCTCTGACTAAAGAGGAATTTTATTGTTCCCTTCTTGTGATTCCTGATTAGCTGAGAGGTGTCATCTCACAGATGCAGCAGGGAGCAAACCCAGGGCTGGCAATCCAATGACTCATTTTTAGCTGGGACTTTCCACCATGCTTACTTAATTAATGATTCAACCTCCCCACATTGTCCTGAGGGAGAACTTTTAACAACACAACAACTATTCAGCTTGGTGCCCAGATCTCATCCCTTATGTGGCCACAGACAGTGCTGTGATTATGAGGAGCTATCCAGAGACATCAAATAGGAGCTGGAGGAACAAAGCAGCTGGAGGGACTCATGTCAGAAAGCAGAGATCTGCAGTGCCTGCTCTCGATTTCTGTCCCCTGTGGATCAGGGAGGAGCAGAGGGAGATGACAGTGTGGATTTGGCTAGGAAGATGTTTTTGCACAGCAAAAAGCACGAACCAGAGATTTGTGCCTCTGGATGCTCCTTTGTAAGCTGGACTGGAGAAGTTCCATTCTTCAGACACTACTGCTTCAAGGTGCTATTCCCATCTCTACTGTTGCAGCAGAATGTGTGTCAGGAAGCCTAACACCTCACTTTAGGGCCCAGGGTGAGCAATTTGGCAGATAGATGTAGGAGAGGCTACATGGGGCCTTCTTTTGCTAGCCCAAGTAGGAGAGGAGACTACCTGGCTTTTCAGGCTATTGTTAAAGAACTGTGACTGGAGGAGGACCCTGGCAGAAGCCCACTTTCCTCTGTTCAGTGTGGACAGAAAGGGTTGTCTCTGGTGCCTTCCAGCAGAGGAGCAAATGGTTCACCTTTGCAGGATCTCCTTTCCTTTCCTTGCTGCATCCTGTTGAGCAGAACAAGGCTGCAAGGAGTCTGACTTGAGAGTGCCTGTCAGACCTGGCCAGGAATCCTCCCAGTGCCACTGGGACTGGCAGCAAGGATGTCACTGTTAAAGATAATTTGGTTGCTAGACATGAGGAAAAGAGGTCTTGGAGGCTCAAGTATAGAGAGGTGTGCATGCAGAGCTCTGAGGGCACTTGAGGTCTCACCAGGGCCATGAACACTGGCATTGAGACTGCCCTGTGTCTTTAGCCTAGCATCACATTGGCATTTCTTGGTCTTGGCAGCTTAGAGCTGTCCTGTGAGCAGTGAGTGGGCCCAGGACCCTTTCACTGATGGCTTCCCCCTTTTAGCTTGCAGTGTATGTTCCTGTGGTTTGTCTCAGGGTGGTGCTGAGGTTGCTCCCAGTCCTGCAGCTCTGTGTCTCATCCAGCTCTTCCTGCACCTCTTGTGCCTCCTGACACAGCACATTTCATCAGCATTCTGACTTTTCTGGGACAAGCTCTTTAGTGAAGATAGAAAGCTACATTTTTCCATGAGGACAGCTTCCTCCTTACTCTCCATCTGAAAACTGCCCTCAGCTTCCCTTAATGCACTTTTTGCCAATCCCTATCTTCTCTGGCTTAGCTCATACATTCTTACATGGTGCTGTAGCAAAGCCTTTACTGCAGGCCAAATGGATGAGCCCAGTGGTGTTTTGCTAGGATAACCCATCTTCCTTCCCAAAGACTGTGTCTAATGAGTGCTGAGTCGGGGGCAGAGGCAGAAGTTGAGGCAGGGCTTGAATGTGGTGACTTCTCACTGGCTCACCCTGCTCTTAGAAGAAGGTGCAGTGAGCCACAGCCTGGCTCATCACCCCTCTGCCCCTGGATGGGATCTGTCAGTGTCCTCCCAGCATGCTGGCACTGAGTTTCTCAACAAGGATCCTCTGTGAATGATAGCTCTATGCAAGCAGTACCAGGAATTGGGAGAAAGGACAGGACTCACCATTCCTGGCTTGCAATCAGCCATGGTAATAGTGACCCTGATGGAGTGGCTCACCTTGGAGGCCACATCTGTTTTCCACATGGACCACAAAAAGCAGAGCAGTCATCCACAAGCCATCGTACAGCTGCAGCAAGCAATCTCTGCAGATGTGGGACTGCTGTCACCACAGATGTCCCCACCGTGCTGCTTGTTACAGAGACTTGGACACCAGCCCAGCTGAGACCCTTTTCATTCAGAGCACCTGAATGGGAGGCACTGGGTAGGGATTTTGTTCACCTTCAGCTTCCTCACATCTCACAGGGTTCTCTTCTCTCCACAGATATCAATGAGTGCTTGATGCAGGGCCTCTGCAAAGATGCCGAGTGCGTGAACACCCGTGGCAGCTTCCGTTGCACCTGCAGGCCTGGAACCATGCTAGACCCATCCCGTAGCCATTGCATCTGTAAGTGCTCCAGAGAACCCCTCAGCCTGGGGAGGGACCTAAGCAGGCTTAGTGGAAACTACAGTGTGCTTCACATCTCATTTGAGTGTACCTGAACTGGGTTGTTGTGCACTTGTGTGCAGAATGGGACCCAATCATACATTATCATTCTCCATGGACACTGCGTGGTTCCTGCAGAGACTGAAGGGAATGTGTGTGTGGTGTGGCAGCAGAGGACACAGCCCCTGGGATGGGAGAACTCCCACATGAGCTGGATTTTCTTGGGGATGACACTGTGGTGGGAAAGGCCCAACGGTTGATGGCCAGGGCGTGTTCTGGAGAGAAGCCGGGGCAGCCCTCGGGCAGGCGGGGAGGCACGGGCAGAGAAGGAGCCCCGGGGAGAGCCGAGTGTGCCCCGTGTCTCTCTGGGAGCCCAGGCAGTGACAGGGCTGTTGTTGCAGCGGACAAAGCGGTGTCGCTGGAGCAGGGCCTGTGCTACCGCGCGGCGGCCGGAGGCCTGTGCACCTTCCCCCTGTCGCACCGCATCACCCAGCAGATCTGCTGCTGCAGCCGCGTCGGCAAGGCCTGGGGGCAGAGCTGCGAGGAGTGCCCCGTGCCTGGATCAGGTGAGCTGGCCTGCTTCAGCTTTGGTCTGTCCGACTGGGGTCTGGGTTTGCCGGAGCACAGGCAGCTGCAGGACCCAGAGCCGAGCAGTGCAGTGTCCTGTGAGATGGGTACAGAGCCCAGCAAGCAGACCTGGATAATATTGGGAAGATGGAGAAGTCCCTGATGGGAATCCACTCTGTACTAGAGGGAGAACACAGCCATGCCTGTGCCTGGCTTTATTCAATAACCCTTTTCTCTCCTACACCTTTTGCTGGGAAGAAAATCAAATGAGGATGAATTTGAGTATCTCAGCATGGGTTGGGTGGAAGGGAAAGCACAAAAATCCTCAGAGACCAGAAAAATTTTCAGGTGGTTTGTGCAGAGTATCTTGAGTGATGTGCAGAGTGCTCAGTGCTGAGGTACTCCAGGTTTGCTTTTATCTGTTCCCTTGCTCAGCTTGGACCTTCCTGTGGTATGATCTCTTTCTAGCAGTACTGACCATGGGAAGGGATTTAATTTTGGGGGTCTGGGAATGCCTGTGAGAAACCCACTCTGCTCTGTGAGCACATTCCTTCTGCTTGAAGGATCCATGCACTGGAGCCCAGATGTGTCTCTGTAAGAATTTAACCCTTTAAAATTACAGAAAATTATAGGACTGGGGAAACTGGCACCCACATTCACATACATGCCTGTCCATCTTCACTGCTTTATTCCACAGTCCCACTGTCATGTCTGGGTGTGGTAAGCCAGGTGAATCCCTCCATTAGCCTACAACCTCTGTTTTCTGAAGTTTTGATCTGATTTTCCTTCACAGAGGCCTTCAAGGAAATTTGCCCAGCAGGACATGGCTACACCTACTCCAGCTCTGATATCCGACTGTCAATGAGGAAGGCAGAGACAGAAGAGCTGCCCCTCAGCTTAGAAGAGCAAGGAGAGAACAGCAACTGGACTTTGGACTGGACAGCGAGGAGACAGCAACTGCAGGACAGCCTGCGTGGCAGCGTCCTGGAGGCATTGCCCTACCCTGGCACCTCAGCAAGACAGGGTAGTGTGGGGTCTGCTGCTTAAAGCTGCTCCATCTGGGCCCTAGCAAGGGTGGAAAACTTCTCAGGTCCTTCCATATACCATGGATGGGACCTCTGGCTGAAAAGGGCTCCTTGCATCTGTATGATGACTGTAGGGGTCCTGAGGCATGAGGCACTAGGTCTTCAAGTCTTTGGAGACAAGGTTGAGTGTTTCAGGCTCCTGAAACTGCATGTTTGCAGTTGGTGCTGACTGGCCAGGCTGCCTCCACCAAGACCTCAGGCCTGTGTGGCAAGCCTAGCACTCCAGTCCTTGGGCTTTTGTCCAGCCCAGCTGGAGGGCAGTGTGACCAACTGCTTGTGCCAGTATTTGCTGGAGCAGAAATTCCTGGGGTCTGCACAGTGCCAGGAGCCCAGTTGTGTTGGCTTTGGGAACAAGCTCTTGCAGACAAGTGTGAGGGACTGAATAGCAGTGTCATAGAGGTGAGGTGAAGTTAGGGCAGTCAGGGGTAGAGGAGGCTGCCTCTCTGTTTTCCCTCTACTCACCATGCACTGTTTCCTTTTCCAGGTGAAATTTCTCCTGCTGTGCAGGTGAGTAAGGTTTGTCTTGCTACAGCTACAGCTACAGCTAGCTACAGCTGTGGTAGGTTGATGGGCTGGAAGGGGGATGTCATACAAATTAACTAAAAGAGGGGAGATTTAGATTAGATATTAGGGAGAAAGTATTTACTGTGAGAGTGGTGAGAGGCTGAAATATATTGCCCAGAGAAGTTGTGGATGCCCTGGCCCTGGAAGTTTCCAAGACCAAATTGGATGGGGCTTTGAGCAACCAGGTCTAATAGGATGCGTCCCTGCCCATGGTAGGGGGGTGGAACTAGATGATCTTTAAGGTCCCTTCCAACCCAAAAAATTCTATGGTTCTATTCCTGGTTACACTCTTTTATGGTTCAGCCAGGTAGGTATGTGAGTTATGGCTCCAGCTGTGTCTACCCTCCTCTCACAGGGATTGAAGATCTGGACAGGAGGGATTATCCATGATGAACTCAGTCCTAAAGAGCAAAACAGTGAATTACAGCAAGGGTCTATCCCACTATAAAAGCACATTAAGGAGAATTTTGGTTTGAAATTCTGGTCTATGCTGCATATTCAAGTTTGCTCTGCTTTCCCTGACTTGGATGAATATCAGCTGTACTTACACAGCTGAGGTGTGGGCACTCACTGTCAGCCTGGGCTGGCTCTAGGGCTGATGGCAGCAGGATAAGAGGAACTCCTGTAGTCAGCTTTGAGTGTGCTTCTCTCATGGAGCCCAGTTCTGCTCAAGCCCAGCTCACAGCCAGCTCTCCTGGTGTTGAGGTGGGTGCAGCAGAAACACCCCTGGAGCAGTCAGGGCAGGGGTCTCCAGCACTGGCTGTGTGAATTCACCCTGTCTGATGGAAGCAGCCTGGGGACTGATTTTCTGCTAGGCTCTCCTAGGGCTGTGTTTCTTTATTTAAGTCTCACTTGAAAAATGTGTGCCTCTTGATTCCTGCTGTCAGTAGAGGTTTGGCTGTATCTCTCCTGAGCAGCTCTGTGCCCTCTTCCTATATCAGCTCAACCCTCAGACATACTCGCAGCACCTCTGAGGGAGGAGACAGCACTGCCATTGTCACATGAAGTGACTTGGCTCAAGTACATGTGAGAAATCTCAAGACAGGGCAGAAATTTGAAACAAAGCTTCCAAATGTGAAGTCTGGAACTTACATTGTTCAGCTGCCTGTTTTCTTCATCCATTGTGGAAAGCTCCATGGAGCAGAGACTCGGGACTCAGGTTGTGCTCCAACATTTCCTTTGGCATCCAGGAGGGGATGCTGAGAACGAGCTTCTAGCACAAAGCACCTCTTGAGCCAGGTCAAAGCAGCAGCTGTCCTCAGCCCTCCAGAGCCACTGGTGACAGTGGCAGTATTTACCATGCCTGGGTGACCTTCCTGGCCACCTTGAGGAGGTGCCTGCCTGGTAGCAGTGCCTTGGTCTCACCTACACAGTGTGCTGGCACAGCCCCTCTGTGGGTGGCCCTCGGGGCATGGCCTGAAGCTGTGTTTTGCTCAGGATGACATGCTCAGGACAGAGTGGCCCTGCCAAATGCACTCAGCTGGGGCAGCTTCTTCTCCTAGCACGGTGGTGTTGGGGAGAAAGAGGAGCCAGGAGGTGGGTGGGAAAATGTCACAGAAGTGCTGCATCCCACTTACATGTACAAGAATCCTATGTTTCTGTCCCTCAGGGAACTGCTGATGCCACTGCAGAGCCTGCCATGCGCAGAGGTGAGTGAGTGCCAGGTTGGCAAGGAGGGAAAGGTGCTTGTGGGGAA
The DNA here is from genome assembly GCA_013398075.1 of Notiomystis cincta. Taxonomy (NCBI): domain Eukaryota; kingdom Metazoa; phylum Chordata; class Aves; order Passeriformes; family Notiomystidae; genus Notiomystis; species Notiomystis cincta. Next base: position 96,222 of record VZRX01013843.1, read on the forward strand.
GAGAAGGGGGCAGTGAGGAAAGTGGGGAGACTGGGAGCTGCCTTCTCTGCATGGGAGAACATGTATGGGCAGGACAAGCTCCTGGCTGGGCTGGCTGTAGGCAGCCTGGAGGACCCCTATCACACTGGGTGGCTGATGTGGGGCTCTAGGAATGTGGGGAGGTGATGAATATTCAGCAAGGTGAAGGAGGCTGTGTTAAATAATATGATAGAGTTGCTGCAACCACCCTGCAGCCTCTTCCTGTGTTCTCTTTTGGTGGTTGCCAGGACTGCCAGCATAGGTAAACCTTGGGTGGGCATCTCTACCTGGGATCAGGTAGCTCGACTTACCTCTCTTCTCCTTCCTCAGCAGAGGAAAAAGAGTTCTGGCATAGTCCTTGCCAGCCTGGTCCCACCACCACCTGGGATGCTGCTGCTCCAACACAGGTGCCAGCAGGTGTGTCCACCAGTCTTGGGGATTTCCTGCCTCTCTTTGCCTGGTACTACAGCCAAATTATGTCCTAAGCTCTGCCCAGGGGCTGTCTCCCTTAACCAGTCTGTTTGTCTGCCCACATGCCTCCCTTGACTTCCCAAAGAAAAGTCCCTGCCCTGCCACTCTTGTCCAGCCTGGGTCCAGGGAAACCTGGCCGGCCGTGGGGAATGACAAGAACGAACCTGTACGGGGAGCGAAGTGCTTGTCTCTCTGAGTCCTTCCCTGCCTGCAGCTCCCTTTCCCGGCGCAGCAGTGGCTGCCGGGCGAGGGGAATCACGCACCCGCTGCGGTGGCTCTGGCCCCGTGCCCCTGCCGTGGCGTGAGCTGACTCATCGGCGAGGGGGAGCGCAGCGCAGGCATGTGGCTCCCGGGGCGGCTTGTTTACTGCGCCGGAAACAAGGCTACTGTTGTTCCAGGGTTGCTTAAGTGTCTGGGAGTGTGGCCCCTGCCCTGCGCCGGGGGCTGGAGCACCTTGGGGAGCAGGGCTGGCGGAGGCACCTTGCTGAGGAATGCGTCTTCCTCAATAGCCTTTTGTTTGGGGCTGGGCTGCCCCCCCAGCCCGCCCGGCTGGCTTCATGCCGAAGGGTGTGTGGTGCCTCACTGGCCCTTCACTGCTGCCTGTGCTCGGCTTAGCAGGGTGGTGTGAGGAGGGGGACCCTGCTGTCACCCCAAAAGGAACGCCACCACACCTGTCAGGCTCTGCTGCCCGTTCTGTTTCAAGGCATGGGGCTTAGTGCAGGTGAGCAATATGGGGCACTGGGGCATCCCAGCTCAGGCCATAGGAGCCTGAGGAGCTGGCAGGGTCTGCTATGCCCTCCCTGCTGCCCCGTGGGTGCAGGCTGCCTGAAGAAGGAGAGGAGCAGGCTCAGCATCACTCTCCAAGAAGGGAAGAAGCAGCCTCCTGGTATGGTGCTGGGGACACAAGGCAGACACTAGATTCCATGCAGCCTTTTGGTGTTGCTTCCAACCCTGTGCTTTCTCCTCACAGGGGTCAGTGGCTGTGCCTCCTCCCCGCTTTCCTGCGGAGCTGGTGCCTGTGTTCTGACCCCAGAGGGATACAGCTGCTTGTGCCACCCTGGTTACACCTTGGATGCCAGCCGCCTCCGCTGCATTGGTAGGTTGGCAATTGGTGGTTCGACTGCTCAGCCTTCTGGGCCTCAACAGCCCCTTCAGTCCTTCTGGCCCTTGGGGGAAGGTTTTCTGGCAGCTCTGCTGAGGCCCTGCCCACCTGCTGCACTGTGAGGCTGCAAGGGGGGCAGGTGCTGACTGCTGGTCTTCCTTCCCTGCCTGGATATAGATGAAGATGAATGTCTGAAAGACCCTTGTGCTGGAAAAGGTCGCTGCATTAATAGTGTGGGCTCCTATTTCTGCCTCTGCTACCCTGGGTACACCCTGTCTGTCTCAGTGGGCAAGCAAAGCTGTGAGGGTAAGTAGTGTTCCCCTGGCCCAGGGCTGCCATCTCTCCAGGGCCTCCTTGTTCTCTCACCCTCATGCTCTCTCATGAATGTGCACATACACATGCACTCATGCACACACATGCACACCTGCACATCCCCCCTTCCCACAGGCCTGCCCATCGACAGCGTGATCCATGGGAATCACTCTCTCCTGCGTGCTCAGGGACAGGACCCTGCCCATGATGATCCGGGCAGGAGTCTGTGATGCCAGCCCTGACCACTGCTTCATGGCTAGAGGCATGCTAGGGCGGGGGGGGATAGATGAGAGCCCCAGCACAGGTCCCTTGGGTAGAGCCAGCTGCAGGTGGAGCAGGTTCTCTCCTGCACCCAGCCTTCCTGCTGCTGGTGGGGGAAGGCTCAGGACTGTCTTGCTGTGTGTTGCCAGACCGAGATGAGTGTGAGCAGCCTTCTATCTGCCGAGGACAGCGATGCATCAACACACCTGGCTCCTACCACTGCCAGTGCAAGGAGGGCTTTACCATGGGCCCCAGAGGACAATGTGAAGGTGAAGCTCGCTGCTCCCAGTTTCCCTGCCCCTGCAACCTACCCTGTGCATGGCTGAACACTTCCTTTTCTCATCACTCTCCAACTCCTCCTGTAAGGGAGGTAGGACACCCCCACATATGTCTGCCCTGTGCCCTCCCCAAGGACTGCCTGTCCTCTCCTTTGACTGCAGGAGGAACAGGCTTTCCTTGGCAGAGGAAATGGAGATCTCACAAGGTTCTCTCCCATCATGGAGTTCCCCAATGACCAGCCCATTCCAGCTTCCCATTATGGGAGGACATGCCTATATATTTTCGTTCCACCTTGGCTTTGTCACAAAACTGTCATGCTGGCAGGTAGACTGCAGGTAGAGCAGGCTGCAGAGACTCCCATCCCCATCCCAACCTCACAGCATTCCATTCACATGGCAAGACCTGTGTGCCTGATCAAAGATCTCCATCACAGAGTGGGAGGCTATTTTAGGAGGCAGTACAGGAAACAGGGCAGGCACAGAATGCTGCTTCCCCCACACGGCCTCCAGAAAGCACTTGCCTTGAGGACAACTGAGCTGGAGGTTGCATCCTAATCACAGTTATGAAACGCCCTGATGAGACAGCTCCACACAGATGTTCTCTGATCCCTTTCTCTGCCCATGCACATTCCTGGCCTTGGCAACACCCTGCAGCAGTGAGTTTAGCTGCTAACTTATGTCAGCCCTCAGATGTGGGTGTAGGATCCTGAGGGATAGGTGGGGCCATGAGAAGTTTTGTCTAAGCCCTGGCAAACCCATCTCAGCTCCTATTTGGTATCACTGTGCCCTGAAGGGAAACTCTGAGGATCCAGCTGGAGAGGATACATTGGAGACTGCTGCACTGTTTACCTCTGGGAGCCTGAAAGAACTGTGTTTCTTGGCAGATGTCAACGAGTGCGTGGATCCCAGCTCTTGCCCCAGTGGGAGATGTGTCAATACACTCGGATCCTACAAGTGTGTCAGCTGTGGGGCTGGCTACCGGCCCAGGAACGGGAGATGTATTGGTGAGAAATCTGGGCTGCCTCTGGGCAGCACCCCTGCCCCCCATGGCAGTGCTCCCTGTAAGCCTCAAAGGGAACAGGGCACAGGCAGCATCCTTCCCTTGCAGGCAGCCAGCCTGTTTGGCCAGGGCACATTGTACTTGTAGTTTGTGTGGAGGGACTGCCCTGAGCACCCTCCCATGCCGTGTCGCCTTCTGCTGTATCACACAGATGTGGATGAGTGTCTCGTGGAGGGGACCTGCACTCATGGACTCTGTGTCAACCTGGATGGCTCCTTCCGCTGTTCCTGCTACCGGGGCTACGAGGTGGCACCTGATGGGAAGAGCTGCCAAGGTACTAGGGAGCCATGTGTCCAGACACTCTGAAGTGTCCCACACTCAGTCCAGAGGTTTCCCTGGGCTCTCCCTGAGCACTTGGCTCTGCCTGAGTCCTGGCCACCACGCTGGCTGGTTCCCCCAGCACACGTGCCCCTAGCTGCTCCGCATTTTTTCCACTTACGCCGCTCTCCCTCCTGCGTTTCTGCAGACATTGATGAATGCACAGCCCGGGCTGCCTGCCCCTCCGGACTCTGCCTCAATACTGAGGGCTCCTATTCCTGCATGTCTTGTGACACCGGCTATGCTGTCTCCAGAGATGGCAGCATGTGTGAAGGTACCCCTTCCCCAGGAACAGGAGTGGGTGCTGGAGGAAATGAGGGAAGAGACATTGCCATAGCTGGGTTACTGGTGGGGCAGGAGGATTTCTTTAGCCTCAGGATCCTTTTCCAGCTCTTTAGCTTCCCGTTCAGCAGGGAGCATGGAAGGCTGTGACAGATATCATTTGGAGCAGCAGGAAGGTGATTTTGCTCATATAGGAAAGGGATGGGAGGAAGGATTCATGGACTAATAATGATCTAGAAGATGCTGACAAAGGCCAGAGAAGTACAGAAGGCCTGGAAACATTGGCAGAGTTGTGTCTTTTAGTTCAGAACTGTGTGCCTGGGAGCACATACTTCAAATGTAGGTCTTCATAAGGAGAAACCTTGGGTCCATAGCCCATGGAGAGACTGTGGGCACCCAGGTTTCGTCATTTTTCCCCACCCCTAATATATCTTGGACATGTTTAAGAGGGAAGGCTTAGATCAAGGTCTCTGCTGTGCCAGGTACGCTGGTGGAGAGTTGACAGCAGCATTGATTTGTGCTGGTTGCAGTGCTGAGACAGAGTCCTCAGTCCCAGCTTTATAGCTCAGCTGCCCCAGCACAAGCAGGAAAACTCCTTCTCTGGTGGCTGACCGTGGGGGATATCCTGGGCTTGAGATAGCTTGATGTGAATTCCTTGTTTGGAGCAAGGGAAGGGAAAGGGCAGAGCTGGCAAAGGTATTTGTTTAAAGAACGGCCACGTGCTGAGAATTTATCTCTGGAGCTCTGCAGAGCTCTGCAGCCTGCACATAGCTGGCAAATGGAAGATCTTCTCTTTGATGTGACTCTCAGAGGGATCCCCCTGTGGGGGCCTCCAGTGGGGGAGGAGAGGGAAGTTTTCCTCTCTTAATTCTCCTGTTTTGATGTCTGAGAAAGCCAGTGTGAAATGAATTTTCTATTTCATTTGAAATATGAAATTTCATGTGAAATATTTTCTATTTCATTTTTGGGTGTGATGGTTTGATGCCTTACATCTATCCTCCCCTTTTCCCAAGACTCCACATGAGCTGCCCCATCTCAGCCACCTTGCCCCAGCCACTTCATGAGGGCATCTTATCAGGCTTTGATACTGTTTAGGTCACACTGACCTGATGGCAGGATGGCATGTTCCTCCCTGCCTTGGCTGGTGGCCTTGTCTGTGGGTTTAGGTTTCATATTTGAAAAATGATAAGGGTTTTGTGATAGTTTTTTTGTAAACAAACTAGGTTTTGGTTCCTCTCCAGAAGGATTCAATAATACCACTATTTGCAACCCTTTGAGACTGAAAATCTGGGAATCCTGCCCTGAGGTGGTAGGGATCAATGCTCTTTGTGCCTGTGGCATGCTCAGTGCTCTGCAAAGGGGAAAATGTTCATCCCTACCCTCAGGAGCTGCCAGACCTAGGGCTTTACCTCCTGTCAGTAGAGTGTTCTCCCATGCTTGCCCCTACCTCAAGGGCTGCAGGCAGTCTGCTGGCATCTTGCAGCCCTGTGAGTGAGGGAAGGTATCACTCTCCCCTCTGCTGTGAGCAAAATCCTCAGAGTGCCAGCAGGTTCTGTCCAAGGCCTGGGAGAGTTGAGTGAGAGAGGGTTAGTGGAGAGCTCTGCAGTTGGGTAAGAGTTGTTGTAGGCCCCTGGACAGCTCTTCCATGAGGGCATTTTAGGCAAGTCTGGCAAGTGGGAAAGCAGAGCCTTGGAAAGTAGGGCTGGTGCTGTGTTGCTCTACTGATGTTTGCTCTTGTGCAGTTGGCTGAAGAGAGGATTTGTGAACAGCAGTGACTCTGCACTGGCCTCTTGGTGGTTGTCATACCCAGAGTTCTGCTGGAGACAGACACTGGGGTTAGCAGTATCCCTGTGCTCACAGAATCATGGAATGTCCAAGGCTGGAGGGGACCTCTGGAGGTCATCTCATCCAACCCACCACTCAAGCAGAGCCACCAAGAGATGTCTGCCCAGGACTACATCCAGATAGTCTTTCAGTATCTCCAAGAAGGGAGACTCCACAGTGTCTTTGGGCAACCTAGGCCAGTGCTCTGCCACTGTCACAGTAAGAGGATGTTCAGGCAGGACCTCCTGTATTTCAGTTTGTGCCCCTTGCCTTTGGTCCTGTCACTGGGCACCACTGACTTGGTGCTGGGATAGTGTTTTGCTGGTCCCTGTGATGGAAGGGAGTGAAGAATCTGGCTGAATCTGCACACCCTGCCTGGTAACAGGGAGTCTCTACCCTCTTCTCACTGTGATGGGATGGTCTGGGAGGGCAGCTCCAACCCACTTTGCAGACCAACAGCTGGGTGATGCTTCTATGGATGGGGATCTTCCCCAGTGGTGGCAAGAGCTGGGGCCTCACTCTGTGCTGTGCCCTTCCTCTTGGCAGATGTGAATGAGTGTGAGGACCCTGCTGTGCAGTGCCTGAGGGGAGAGTGCAGAAACACACCGGGCTCCTATGAGTGCCACTGCCAGACTGGCTTTGAGCTCATCAATGGCACCGTATGTGAAGGTATGAGCCCCATCCATGCAGCCCTCTGGGTCCAGTACATACTGGATCCCCTTCTTCCTCAGCAGGGAGGATGCTGGTGCCAAGCAAGTGATGCCACCATGCATGGCACATCCATAAGGATGTAGTCAAATCTCACCATGGCTCACCATGGACAGGGAAGATCTCTGTTTCCATGATGACAAAACCAGAGGCCAGGAGCCCTTTGAAGGCTGCCTGTAAGAGACTGGGAACAAGGAATCCATGTGGCTTTGGTGAAGGATATACCCCAGGGCTGGGTGCATGGTCCTAATTCTGCTCCCTCTGCAGATGTGAATGAGTGCCTGAACAGTGAGATCTGTAGTCCCAATGGTGAATGTCTCAACAGTCATGGATCCTACTTCTGCATTTGTGCTTCTGGCTTCCAGAATGTGGCTGGTGGAGTCAGTTGCCAAGGTGAGTTGGAGGGTGTCTGGTCCTGCCCTTAGGTCCTGCCCTCTGCTTCCTGCCCTGCTGTGAGATCCAGGTTGATGTTTTTGTCTTGATTCCACAGATGTGGATGAATGTGCAGACAAGTCCCTGTGCTCACAAGGCCAGTGTCTGAACACTGAAGGCTCCTACAGGTGTCTGTGTGAAAATGGATTCAAACACTCCCAGGAGACGGATGATTGCGTGGGTGAGACCTCTTTGCTGGGGTGATCAGCCTCCCAGAATTTGAGAGGACGAATGAAGCCAGTGCAGGGGGGAGGGCAGTTCTGCTCCCAGCACTCAAAGTTGCTGGTGACTTGTAAGGAGGACTAGCACTGGTTCAAGGCCTCTGGCCAGCTGAAGTGGACCCAGGTGCTGCACTGAACAAGCAGGGTCCCCACCTGACCATCCTCATCCCCTTGCTCTCCTCCTTGCAGACGTGGATGAGTGTAAAGAATATGGGGATGCCATCTGTGGCACGTGGCGGTGCCAGAACAGCCTGGGCTCCTACCGTTGTATCATGGGCTGCCAGCCTGGCTTCCACTGGACCCCCCTGGGCGACTGCATTGGTGAGTACAGCCCTGGGTCTCCCTGTCCCTCGCCCTGGCAGGAACAGGGTGGCTGTGGGACATCTCTGCCAGAGGCGCAGGGGAGAAGGAGGAGGAGGAAATGTGTGGCTGGTGGAGAGGCAGATAATGCTGAGAGTTTGTTTTCTTGGCTGCGCTGCCTGCTTGCGTCTAGACTTCTCTCTTCCTGGCATCTGGAACAGACATTGCATTGTGCTGCTTTCCGCTTGGGGAGGGTCCTGGGCAGGTTACAGCCATTCCAGGCTTGGGGCTGGACTGCAGCTCCCTGTGAGCTGTGCTTGCTGGGGCCAGTGCCAGTCACCTGCCTGGCAGGCCTGCGTGAGGGGAAAGGCTGCTGGTACCAGTGCATGCTAGGCTGGCGAGTCTGGGTTTGAAGCCCAGACTCCAGCAAAGAGGAAAGAGAAAAGGTGTTTTTGCAGTTTTTGAGGCTCCCACCAGCTCAGGGAAGGTTGCAGAAGGGAGGAGCTGCTGCCAGCCACTGTGCTCTGTGCTGCACTAAGACTCGTCCTTAGAATGTGGAGCTGCTCCTGGCCTTGGGAACCAGGGGCTGTGGACACATAGCTGCTCTGACTGCTCCAAGAAAACTTCCATGCAGCAGCTGGAGTGGAACAGGATGCAGACAGCAGGGCTGTAAACCTGCCCTCTGTAAGCAGAGATCCCAGCTGTGATTGTCCAACCCCATAGCACTACAGCATTCAGAGAAGGACCAGGTCATGAAGAATGGAGCAGGAGGGTATCATCCTACATATATCTGCACTTGCCCCACACACTTCAGTTGCATGCTTGTTTCTCCTGCCAGTGTGACTCTGTAGGCTCTATCTCTGCAGGAAACTGCTACCCTCAGTCACCCTTGCCAGTCACCTCCCATGCTTCCCATTAATTTCCCATTCCCGCCCTGCCCCTATTGCTCTATTTTCATGGCCTCTTTGTGTCTCTCAGTGTTGCAGGAAGCTTATCTTAACATGCACACTCATAGCAAGGTGAGTACCTGGAGCAGCCAGATCCAGTCCCTCACATAAAGGGAATGCCTGCCCCAGCCCCAGATCTTGGGGTCAGAGGAGAAGGGCCTGAGTAGGGGTGTCCATTGGGAGAAGTGGGGTCTAGGACAATTCCTGTTTTTGGCTTTGCTGCAGACATTGATGAGTGTGCCAACGAGACGCTGTGCGGGAGCCACGGCTTCTGCGAGAACTCAGATGGCTCCTTCCGCTGCCTGTGTGACCGCGGCTATGAGAGCTCGCCCTCTGGGCACTACTGTATTGGTGAGTCTGCCGCGATCGCTCAGTAAAGCATGGCAGGTGCCAGGCTGGCGTCCCTGCTGTGTGATGGCCCCTAGAGCACAGACAAGGACTGCACTCACAGGTTCAGAATCACACAGGGCAGGGACAGGGCAGCTCATGGAGTCAAAACCCCGCCCCTTATCGCAGCAGATCTTTGGCATTGCAAAGGACCGGGCTCTGAAAAAGTGAGGGTTTAACAATGTACGTGGAGCCCTTTTCTGTCCAGGTGGAAAGGAGGTCCTTGGGGAATGGAGGCACTGAAGGTGCTAGAAAGGTATTTTAATGGGTGCCTGTAGAGAACAGGCAGGGTTTATTATAAGGAAGAACATTTTCACTGTGAAGACAGGCAGGCAGTGGAACAGTTGCCTATGATGATTGTGAGATTGCCATCCTTGGAGATTTTAAAGACCCAACAAGAAAAAGCTCTGAGCAGCCTGGTGGGATCCTACAACTAACCCTGCTGAGCAGGGGGTTGGAGTGGAGTCTTCCAAACCTAGATGACTCTGTGATCCAGCAACCCACTGGATTTCATCAAGCTGGAGTTCAGGCTCTGAATCCACTAAGAGCAGGGCATGAGACTCGTGCCAGACTTGTGCTGAGCCACAGTGGGAACACAGTTCTCAGCTCGTCCCTAGCAGCTTTTGTCTCCCTACTGCAGAATAGCCTCATGCTGCAGACCGTGCACAGGCCATCCATACAGAGGCAGGGCTCCTGCTGCCACTGCTGCCCCTTGCTTTGCAGATGTGAATGAGTGTGAACTGATGGTCGCCGTGTGCGGGACTGCGCTTTGCGAGAATGTGGAGGGATCCTTCCTGTGCCTCTGCCCCAGTGACCACGAGGAGTACGACACAGAGGCAGGGCAGTGCAAGCCCCGAGCTGCCATGGGTGAGTAGGACACTATGATAGAGCATGGGTGGCAGCTAGAGCAGGAGCGTGGTAGGCCTGGCTGGGGTGAGATAAAGACGAGAGGCTGACAGGGCTGTACAAGCCTCCACAGATAATGCACAAGTTTTTGTCTGGGGAGAGCTCAGAAGCCTGAAAGTGAGGACCTGGGAAGGCCACACTGCTGGTGATGGGTGTGTTCTGGGACCTCCTAGGTATGGGATGCTGCGTTGGGGTGCCAAGGACCCCATGCCGTCTCTGCTCTGCTGTCTTCTAGAGGGCTCCGACACACACGCAGCCCACCTCTCTGACAGCGCAGAGCGCAAGCAGTGCTACTACCACATCAGTGACGCTCGCCTGTGTGACAGTGTCCTGGCCAGGAACATCACCAAGGAGGAGTGCTGCTGTACTGTGGGGGCAGCCTGGGGTGACAACTGTGAGACTTACCCCTGCCCCATCCCAGGCACAGGTAGGACTGTGGCCCCACCACACCAGGCGGGGCCAATGCTCTGCCTGCCAGCTCCCTCTTGATTGCACTAATGAGCTGCTTCTTTCCTTTCCATCTCCTCTTGGCATCTGTACCATGGTCAGTGGAGTACCAAGAGATCTGCCCTCTTGGGAAGGGCTATATTCCCCAGGAAGATCCTCTCTCAGGAAAAGTGTCTTTCACAGGTACTAGCACCATTTTCTTTCATTTCTTCCAGTGGGGGGAAGAGGGAGAGCACTACATAAAGCTCTGCATGAAAATGTATTGACAAAACTATCTTCCCAGGCCTGTTGTGGGGATGCTAACATCCTGCTGCTGTTTTCCCCATTCCAGAGAAATCCCAGATTGCCTGTATTGTTGAGCTGGAAGTGCCCCTCCCTGCAGTCCTGCCTCCTCAGGCAGGATGAGGTGCAAATCCCTCATTATGAAACAGGGATGGGGACCATTAAGACACAGTTCTTCCAGTTACTGATCAGATCTCCCAGTGGCCAGCTCACTCAGTCTTTGGCACTTCACAGAGGTTGTGTTCTTGAGATACACATCAATTTCCTATTTGTGAAAGTGTCCTGTTCACACCATCCCTCCTCCTGCTCTGCCTGGAGGTGCTTCCCCCTCTGCTCCCAAGCATGGGGGCTGTGGTAGAGTTGGGGGGCTCACTCGGGGACCTGACAGTGATCCAGGCAAGGTGCTGTGATGGCTTTCTGCAGGTATAGCACCCAGCCCACCTTGCTTCCATGGCTCTGCTTCCTGAGACACTTGCCCTCCCTGCATCCCTCTTTCAGACATGGACGAGTGTGAGATATTTGGCTCCGAGTTCTGCCGCAACGGACAGTGTTTGAACACAGTGCCAGGCTACAAGTGCTTCTGCCGTACAGGATACTTCTATGACTCCAGCAGGCTTGAGTGTGTTGGTAAGATAGCCTCAAAGAGCACTGTGCACAGAGGGACAGCCGTGCTGCTGCACCCAGACTTGTCCCTGCTGGGCCAGGTCTAGGTAACAGGCTTCCTGAGACCCTCCTGGGGAGCAAGAGAGGAGGGCCTGAGGCCTGTGAGGTCCCTGTTTGGGCAGGGAAAGGGTCACACTGCTCATGTCTGCCAGCCTGAAACATTGCCTTGTCCTTGTGTGTGGGCAGATCAGGATGAGTGTCAGAATGAAGTGTACTGCATCAACGGCGAGTGTCTGAACACAGAAGGCTCCTACCACTGCTTCTGCAGCCTCCCTCTTGTGCTGGATGCCACTGGCAACCGGTGTGTGAATTTCTCCAGCAGAGCAGGTGAGCCTGATCCCCCACTGCAGCATACCATTGCCCCACACATCCTGCCCCATGGCTGGATCCTCCAAGAGGGAGCAGTGGGTGGGGACTTGGTGTCTGGCTGAGGTGTGTCAGCACCAGCACAGGGTTCAGCCAGGGCAGGGGTGGGGCAGGACCTGGAGCACATGGTCATCCCTCTTGGGACAAGGTGGACAGGCACTCTTCTGGGTGATTTTCATAGCATCCTTTCCTCATGTCACTCACAGATGGCTTGGAGGAGTATGAAATCCACCTGGATGTCTGCTGGCAGACTGTTGCTGATTACATCTGCCAAGACCTGCTGCATGGCCAGCAGACCACGTACACCGAGTGCTGCTGCCGGCTCGGCGAAGCCTGGGGCCAGAACTGTGCACTTTGTCCCCACAGGTCCTCTGGTAAGTGGGGCAACATGGGCAAGCATCCCCCAGCAGAGGTGGGCATGGGCTGGGCTGCCACTTGTCATGTCATGCAGGTCTGCTGCATAAGGTCTCTGCATTGCTGGAACCAGCCCAAGGAGTAGGTAACCCCACACACACTTCTCCAGGGCTGAGCTGCACCAGTGGGTAGAATGTACCTGCAGCTGGTTTGCAGTGAGTCCAGGGTATCTGAGGGGAGAGTTGCCCTGTGAATCCCAGTGCTTCTGCGCAGGTTAGAAGGTAGTGGCAGCTGGGGATGGGAGCACCCTGGGAATTTGGGTTCTCGCTGCTCAAGGACCTGTTGGCCTCAGACAGGAGCTAGTCTTCCTGACAGTCAACAAAGTACAGAGCTGCAGCTCTGGAGGGCACTGAATGCAGGCCTGGCTCAGCTGACCCAGTGTGGCTGCACACCCTCTGGCCATCTAGTGGACCTTGAGCCAAGCTGCACTGACCCTTCCTTTTCCTCACCACCTGCAGCTGATTTTGCTTTCCTGTGTAATGGGGCCAGTGAAGACAGTGAGAGAGGGGCTGAGCTCCGAGAAAGACCTAGGTATGAGTACGGACCGGGCTTGGAAGAACCCCACTATGGCCTTCCCAGCCCCTACTACAACTACCTGGAGTCTGAGTACGGAAACCCCGACGCTGGTTTCCCTCGGAGGGAACCCAGCACTGAGTTTCGTGGCAGCCCTCTCCACCATGGCCCAGTGCGGTCTCCACCCCGCTACCTGCCCAGCCAAACTGGTGAGTATTGGAGACACAGAGAAGTGCCTTCCCGCCCAGACTGTGTCCATGGGGACTGCCTCGTAGTCCCCACCCTGGCCAGGCTGCTCCAGGCTTGGAGCAGGCTCTGTTCCTGGCTCTTCTGAGTCAGTCCTGGTGCCACCAGCACTGTCTTGCTGCATGCCCGATATCCCCTTTGTGGCTGGGCTGAGGCTCACCCTGCTCTGACCCCGCCTTGCTGCCCTCCAGGTCTCTACGAGGGCTTCGAGGGGCTGCAGGCGGAGGAGTGCGGGATCCTCAACGGCTGCGAGAACGGGCGCTGCGTGCGCGTCCCGGAGGGATACACCTGCGACTGCTTCGACGGCTTCCAGCTGGACCTGACCCGCATGGCCTGCGTGGGTGAGTGAGCCCCGCGTCCCCTGGCTGCGGCTGCTCCCTGCCGGTGCCAGCCGGGACGGCAGCAGGAGCAGTCCCGCTCTTCCTCCGATTCCTTCCCAAACGGCTGGGAGGGCCCTCTTGGAGGTTCAGCGGGCCGCTTTCTGCGTGCAGCTAGGTACGAGCAGCTCTGGGCATCTCCGAGAGCGGCTGATGTCTCCTGTCTTCTCATAGTCTTGTACATCACAAGCCGTCGTTACTGTGATTAATGCCTTCTGCATTCGCCACTGCCCTGGTGAAATTCCTCACTTTCCACCCTGCCCTATGAGACACAGTTTCTAAGTACTCTCTCTGCATTTCCTCTACATCCCTAAGCCATGTTTCCATCCTTTTCACATTGTATCTCTCCAAGCCAACTGAGACCTCAGGCACTCAACAGAGCAGATGAAGACGCTCTTTTTCCTTAGGCACGGCACTTACTCCAACTCAGGGCATCCTTATTGTACAATACAACGGTGCAGCTTCTTCATACAGAACCCATGGTCTATACCACCCCAAATGCAGCTGTGCAAAATGGCTGCCTGAGATGTTACTCCTCTTCTGCATTTGTGCACTGTTTCCCTTTCCTTGGCCACAGTTTTCTGCATTTGCCTTCAGTGAATTTTGTCTGGTTGAATTTGGACCACTTCACTCTTCTATTAGAATAAGTCTGAATCCTGCAAAGTGCTTGCAGTCTGGCATCACACACATACATTTTATAAGCACGGAGATTCTTTCTCCATCCACCTTAATGACCACATTTGCATGGAGTAGGGGTAAGGACAGAGCACTGCAGCCTGTGCTTTAAAGGGCTTTTATTGTAACAGCCAGGTATTGCTAATTGTCTTTGGAGTGCAGCTGTGCATTGTGCAATTGCCACAGTTTAATCTAGAGGGTATTTTCTCAATCTGTTTGAGTGTGTCATGTGAGAGTGTGTTGAAATCCTCACCATAGCCAAGGCACATCATATCCACCACTTCTCCCTTATCTGACAGGCCAGTTATCAGGTCAGGGAAGAGAACCAGATTGGCTTAACGTAATCAGGCCTTAACTGATCTGCACCAGCTATTTAATGATCCTGTTATCCTTTGGAGGGTTATGACCTAATCAGTCACAAACCTGAACTGCTTAGGGATGAGAAGACTGTAATTCTGGATTTCCCTTCTCTGTTTTTGAAGATGGTTATGAGATTTATCCTTTGTTGCTTTTCTGAGGCCTCCTTTAGCTCCCATCTCAGAAGGAGGCCACTGTTAACTTTTCAGGGACTGCAGCAGCATTAAGCATGTGAACTTGCATTGCTGCAAACCTTTATGGATGTAACTGCTTTATATCTGATTGTTGAACCTCTGCATCACAGTGTGGCCTTTCCCTCCCTGTGCTCCTGCACCCTTGTTTAAACACTTCAAACATGGTCTGTGCCCTGTCTGATCACCACGAGTGTTTTTATGATGGCTGGAACAAAGCCCGTGTTAGCTGCTCCAGCCAACTTGACTGGCTTTTGTTTCCTCTGTTGATAAAAAGTAGACTGACATTCCCCATTGTTTCCTGCTAACGTATTTATGGAGCCTTTGCTTGATGCCTTTTCTATCCTGAACTAACTAGCCCTCATTTTACACTGGAGCCTGGCTTTTTTCCTTTCAGCTCTCATGCTTGGTTCATAGTCAATCACCATGTTCTTACCTTTCTGACTTCAGGCCTTTAGAATACTCCTGCAGCTGCTGTAGCACTTCCCCTCTCACTTCCCTATGGCAGCAGCTTACCCATGCCCTGTGAGGTGGGCTGTGTGCCCCACCCCTGCCCAGATGGGCAAACTCCAGGACTTGGTGCAGACTGCTAGCACTACTCTGTTGCTTCTGGCTTTTGGGTCTCTCTGGGCTAAAGTGTCCTTGTTTTATTTCTCCTCTCAATTTGGTGGCCAGAACAGCCTGCCTACTCTTTCAGCTTTTACTTTCCCTTGCTTCTGAGGCTGCAAAGCACGTCTCCCTTGATGTGCCTAACTTCTCCTTGGGCTCCTGAGCAAGCCATCCTGTTCATGGTCATATCTGATCCTGAGGTTTAGTGCGAGTCCATAGAATCAGCTCAACAATTGGTTTGGCTGTGTGTGAACAGTACCTTGTTCCTCAAGCTCTCTCTTCTCATGTTTCCCCTCTCCATCTTCCTCCTGTGGCTGCTGCGCTTTCTCTTACTTCCCTGAAAGTTTTGCTTCCAGCATCCCTCCCTGGGGTTGCACTTCTCTGTCTTTGTCAGATGGCCTCCTCCACCTGTGCTAGAGATAACCCAAGGTCCCTGGGCTGGCAGAGCACTTTGGTCCTCCCAGGGTCCATTGGCTACTGCTGGGGCCTTCTCTCTCCCTTGGATGGCCAGCTGAACCCATCAGCTGCTCCCCACTCCCTGCTGATCTGTGGGGGTTGAATCTGGAGCGGTTAGAGGGGTTGGACCTGCCTTGGCAGGTGAGGATTTGGGCTCTGGAGGTCCTGTGGGTGCCAACAACGGTTCTGGGGTTGTACACGGGTGCTCTGTCCAGCTCATGGCCCCACCACAAGTTGGTGTATCTCAGGCAGGGTGTTTGTGGCAGAGCAGACCTGTCACAGTAGGGCAGCTGCTGTAGGGCTCACGTGCACACTCCAGCCTGACAAGCTGGCCAACGGAGCCCTTTGGCACAGTTTTCAGGTTAATAAAATAAGCCGTTGTTTGTGCAGCACGAAGTCCCTCTGTGTTCTGGTCCTGGAGATGATAATCAGCCTCTCAGGGCCACCATCATTTGCTTGGTTGACCTCATTGGATCAGAAAAAGGCATTTTCCAAAGACTAGAGGTGGCCTTTCCCCCAGATCTTAGGCTGTTACAACTTGTTAGCCAAAAGCTGCTAACCAGGGGGTGCACCAGCTGCAGAGCATGGAGGGGCTCTTATCTGGTGTACATGGGGCAGGGTTCAGTACTGCGCTGGAGGATACTGGGGATGCCACCCTGGGATACTATGGATGCTCTGCAGATATGCTGAGGGCCTGGGAGGCTGGTGGGGTCACTGTGGACATCTTGAAGGTACTGGATGGGGGACAGGGCAGGCAGAACCTGTGTGGGAAGGCCGGGAGGACATCAGAGACACAAGGAGATGGCTGTGGGCTGGGACTACTCGCTGTGCCACCAGCTCAGCGCAATCCTTCTCCTTGGCAGATATCAACGAGTGTGAGGAGGTGGGCAGCCCTGAGCCCCTGTGCCGAGGTGGCACCTGCGAGAACACAGAGGGCTCCTACCGCTGCCAGTGCTTGCCGGGCTACGTGGCCCTGGCCCGGTCCCACCACTGCGTGCCCCAGACAGCCCAGAACCCAGCAGCCGCGTAGCTCTAGGAGGGCAGGGGTGAGTGTGCTCCCCTGTGCATGGCTCTGGGACCTGGGAGCACAGAGAAAGGCCCCCCGGGGCTGTGGGTGTTTCGAGGCTCTCTGTTCCTTCCCCTTCGAAGTGCACAGCTTCCCCGCCACCTCTCTCTACAGGTCGGGGCTGAGCTCCAGCCCCCGCACCCCTCTTGGTCCTGCCAGCCCCTGCTCTTCCTGCAGCAGAGCCCAGCCCAGCCCTCAGCACCTGTCACATCGCCCTGTGTCATGGAGGCTCACAGGACACCTTCCCTTGCCACACAGCCCCAGCCTCTCCCCCTCACCCTGCCAGGAAAAGGGGTTCATCTCCCTGCCACAGCTGCACTGACCTAGTGACAAGCCTTACCCACGCCGCGGGTGCTGGCCCCACTCCTTGTGAAGCGTCCAGCCCCCAGGCCAGAGCTTGAAGATGTGGGTTCCACCCCAGCTTTCTAGAGCTGCTGCCTAACCTTGGGGCATGGGAGAGAGGCCTGAGGGGCCCCAGGGCCAGCTTTCCCTGTGGCCTTTAGCCCCACACTTTGTGCCCCGTGCTGGCTGGGCAGGGGGAGGGGGAGCAGGTCCAGCTTCCTTTCTGTAAAGTTGTTGGTGGTTTTTTTTTAACTGAGTCTGCTGGAAACTTCTCTCATGTTGTTAAATAAAACATTTATTTTGGGCCCCTGTGGCTCAAGACACTGGGGCTTGTCAGAACCGTGCTTGTCTTGCCTCTGCCAAGGGCAGGGCCATCCCACTTGTAAGCCAATTCTTAGCCCTCTCAGCTGGCACACAGCCTCCTCCTGCTCCCAAGCCAGAGCAGAGAGCTTTGCCAGGCCAAATCCCCAGCCCAGCACCAGTGCCAGGAGCCAACTCCAGTCCTTGCAGACAGCACAGAAGTTGTAGCTGCTCACACCTGCCTTGTTCTCTCATACAAGGGGGCTGCAGTTCCCATATGAGAAAGTGTAGTTACTGCAGTTGGTAAGTGCGCTCTGGCAGGTCTGGGAGTTGTTTTTCCAGCCCTGGAGCCCTCAGTATATACATGTTTACCTATGGTGTAGCAAGCAAGGCTATGTTCTATACCACCACTTCTTTAGGGAGCCTTTGCACAATTTCAAGCCTGCGTAGGACTGGCATGGCAGGAGCAAAGCCAGACATTGCCCGCTGGATACCAGCAAGAGAGATGTTTGGCTGCTTCCAGGTCACCCACTCTTAGGCCAGCATACCACTTCCATTTATGCCTTCAGGTAAGAAGTAAGAGCAGCCAAACCCCAACTAGAAGATGCCCAGACACTCTGCTTTTTCTCCTGCTCCTATTCACAGAATACAACACAAGCAGATTTTGTCTAGGCTTTATTAAAAGGAAAGTTATAAAAAGAGATTCAGGAACTCGCAGCAGCTCCGAGTTAGTAGTAGTGCAAACCATTGGTTAGAGAAAGAATCATCCCTGCAGAGACATTGAATGCCATTTGGCTTTGCATCCACAAAAAGGAAGTTTTCCCAGCTGGAGTCCTGCTGGCTTGAGCAGAGTCCCAGGACATAGCAGGCTGTCAGCTCAGGGCAAGATTCCTCTCCTTCCCTCTGCTTCAGCTGCATGGACAGCAAATGCAGGTCCCAGGGGCAAGCCGATCACAATAGAGCAGGAGAAACACAGGAGGGTGGATGCAGCTGGCATTCTAGAAGAGGCACTGAAGGGTTACCAGGTAGCAGCTCAGACAATAGCCAGGCTCATCGCTGAGAAATTCCTTTGTGAGGACAGACAGCTCCACGTCTAACAGATAAAGTGCCTCGCAGAGCGGCTGGAGGATGATGCTCAGTCACTCCTGCAGCAGACACAGCTGCCCCGAGCTGCTAGGAGAACACCCCAGGGGTGTCATCTAAACACAATAATAGCACTCTGCCAGGGGCTGATCTTGCAAGGAACACAGTGCTGGCTGCTCAGAGGCTGCAGAGCTCTGAAGGAAGCAGTAAGAAATGTTTATTATATAAAAGAATTTGGCCTGTGTTGTTTCTGGTTTTCCCCTCCCCAAGCCCTACTAATGGCAGGGCTCCTCAGCTGGTAATCTGCACTGGTATCTTCCAGCAGAACAACATCTGGTCCTGGTCATCTACCAGCTCCCATTTCACAATCAGTTTAATCTGAAAGAGAGAGGAGCAGAGGAAAATAAGAATGTTCAGGAAATCTTAAGGCAAGGGCATGGGGAGAAAAGTTATCACTTGTGTGGAAGAAGGAGGTCCTGGGAGCTCTGCACAAAGAGGACAGAGCTGGGGCATTGCCCTTGCGTGCAGTAGGTGGGCCACGCTCATGCACTGATTCCTGGAGTACCATCTGTGCATGGAGGGCTCAGTTGCATGACACAGGAGACCTCCACACACTGCACTCGAATTCCCACTCCCTGAGAAAGTAGAGTGGGAACACGCTGCAGCATCCCCAGCTGAGCTGCACTCCAGAGTCAAGCACCCCCAGTCTGGAAGCGTTCAGCTGCATGCAGCAGGCTCTGGTGGGAGGCACAGCACAGGAAGATACTGGAGCAACTGATGTCACTTCTCAACAGCTGGAGCTAGGCTGCTTCCTTTGCTGGGTCTGTCCCAAAGTGGGAACTTGAAACTAGAGTCATACAGCACAAAGAACACCAGACTGCCTATGGAGTCTATTCTCTCTCACCAGAACAGGACAAGGTGTCTTCCCCTAAAGGCAGGCGGTCCGACTACCCCAGTATAGGCAGTAGCTGAGGAGTTGGCCAGCTGCCTGCATACTTACACTGGGGTACTCGCTCTTCACAGGGAGTTTATTCAGATAGCTGTAGGAATGGCCCTTCTGAATGGGGCACTGGATCCCGGACTTGCATCCATCCGGCTCAGGAATAGGGAAGGGTATGTCCACGTGCAGCATCTCCCCGTACACCCTTGCTTTACTGCCCTGGCTCTCAATCTCTGCAAAACACGGAGAACGCACGTATACCACACATGCCCTTCACATACCCCAGAGGCTGCAAGAACACAACAAGGGACACTCTTCCTGCCACCCAGATCCTTCTCCAGCCGCCCTTCTCCCCTCCCAGCAGTGGGACACAGAGGGGATCACCTGCCCCTGCCCACTCCCGCTGGGGATGTGCTCCTTACTGCTGGCGAAGGTGACGTTGATGCTGTAGGATGTCCCCTTGTGGAGCAGGCAGGGCTGAGTGGGGCAGGGGCTCACGTTCACCTCCTGGATGCTGCCGTCTACGGAACCTGCAACGAAGAGTCGGGATTACCGGGCCGTCTCCGCCTGCTGCTGCACTCCTCCCGCTGCCCCGGGAGCAACTCACCGCAGTCAACGAAGCGGAGGGGCTCGGCCAGGGCGGTGGCGGCGGCGCCCAGCGCCAGGAGCAGGGCGAGCGGGGTCGGCACCATGGCGGCAGCGGC
>VZRX01013844.1:0-19180 GCA_013398075.1 Notiomystis cincta
TTCTCTTTCAGTTTGAATCCATTACTTCTCGACCTACCACTACAGGCCCTTGTGAAAAATCCCTCTTCAGCCTTCTTGTAGACCCCCTTGGATACTGAAAGGCCACAATAAGATCTCCACAAAAACTTCTTTCTCCAGGCTGAACAACCTCATCCCTTTCAGCTTGTCTTCAAAAGAGAGGCACTCCAGCCCTTTGATCACCTTTATGGCCCTTCTCTGGACTGAGTCCAAGAGCTCCACATCTTTCTTGTACTGGGTGCCCCACACCTGGCTGCAGCACTCCAGAGCAGGGCAGAGGGGCAGAAGAGGGGCTGTGAGTGCACATAGCCAGCTCATGTTTGAGCTTACTGTCAACCAACACCTTCAAGTTCTCCTCCTCAGGATGGCTTTCAATCTATTCTTAGCCAACCCTGTATTTTGCTTGAGATTTCCCCCACTCAAGTGCAGCACCTTGCACTTGGCTCTGTTACAGTTCATGAGGTTTGCATGGGCCTACCTCTCAAGAGCATCAAGGTGCCTCTGGATGACATCCCTGCCCTCCAGTGTGTCAAACACACCACATAGCTTGGTGCTGTCAACAGACTTGCTGAGGGTTTACTCAATCCCACTCTACATGTCAACCAAAGATGTTAAAAGGTGCTGGTTCTAATACCAGTTGCTAAGGAATGTCACTCATCACTGTTTTTCACTTGAACACTGAGTCATTGACCACAAACCTTTGAGGGAAGTGATTTAGCCAATTCCTTATCCAACAAGTGGTCCATCCATCATGTTTCTCCAGTGTAGAGACAACGTAGTCATATGGGTCAGTGTCAAATGCTTTGCACAAATCCAGATTGATGACATTAGTTGATTTTCCCTTATCCACCTTGACTATAACCTCATCATAGAAAGCCACCAGATTTTTCAGGCACTATTTGCACTTACTAGCTGTCATCAACCTTTCTTTGCTTTCCATGTGCCTTAGCAAGATTTCTAGGATGATCTGGTCTATGATTTTACCAGGGACAGCAGTGAGACTGACTGGCCTGTAGTTTCTGGGTCTTCATATTTCCCTTTCTGAAAATGGGGGTTATTTTTCTCCTTTTTCGGTCAGTGGGACCTTCATCAGACTGCCACAATTTGTCAAATATAATGAATAATGATTTAGCCACTGCATATGCCAATTCCCTCAAGGGCCCAAGAATGCCCCTCATCAATTTCCATCAGCTTGTGTACCCTCAGGTTCCTTAGGTGCTTTCAAACACAGTCTTCTACAGCAGACCACTCTTCATTGTCCCAGGCCCTGCCCTTGCCTTCAGCACCTTTGCCAATGTGGCTACAGCACGTTGCGGTGAAGACCAAGGAAAAAAATTCATGGAGTACCTCAGCCTTCTCCATGTTCTGCATAAACATAACCAGCTGTTCTTTTCTTTTTTTTTCTTTTTTTCCAGAGAGGGCCCACACCTTCTCTAGTCTTCCATTTATCACCAACATACCTATAGAAGCTTTTCTTGCTGCCCTTTGCATCCCTGGCCAGATTTAATTCTGTGAGTCCTTTAGTTTTCCTGGACTGTTCCTTGGCATCTTGGACAATCTTCCTGTATTTTTACCAGGCTACATATCCTTGCTCCCACTATTTGTAGGCTTCCTTGTCTGTTTGAGCTTTTGTTCATCTACACAGATTTCCTGGCATTTTTGCCTGACTTCCCTTTTGTTGGGATACATCACTCCTGAGCCTGAAATAGGTGATCTTTTAGTATTAACTAGCTTTTCTGGGTCATTCTTCTCTCCAGGGTTTTATCTCATCGACTCTAGCCCTCACATCCCTGAAGAGGCCAAAGTCTTCTCTGTTTAAGTCTGGAGCAACAAGCTTGTTGAGTGCCTTCCTTGCTTCCCTGTCCATATTAGTTATTGAAGCCTTTGCTATTCACTGAAATATGACCTTGTTTAAAACCTATGCTAAATATTTTATTATTGCTTTTATTTTGCTACCTGCTTATGTTTTTAATTTTATTATTTTTTCTATTCATTGGCAGTTCAGCCATCCTTTCCAGTATCACATATCCTTGGATGGAATATATATTTGCTTCTGTGATTATCCTGGAAACATGACAGGCCAAATTGGCATGCTTTAATTCCTGAAAAACATGCAAAACACTTCCTGATGGCCATCTTTTCCTTGTACTGCTTATGATAAACCTACCTGGTTCCTGATACAGTAGCTGAAGTGCTTGAAGATCTGAGAACTTTGTGATATTAGTCTGTGATTGCTAAAATATTTTACCAACCTTATCAGCTAACTGAAAGGACTGTAGGCTTGCCAGATCTGTAGTATTGGATCAGGACAAATTAATGAGTCTAGGATCTGCAAATGGCTCCTGTATTGAAATACTATGTATTTGGAATTTTTGTTTGGTTGGTTGGTTGGTTGGCTAGTTGGTTGTTTTATTTTACACTTTAAACATCCACATATAATAACTACTCATTTTATTTTTTCCAGTTTGGCCTACAGTACTGACTTTCTTAAGCATACAGATTTGGGTTATTATATGGAATGAATGCTAATGTCCATTGCAAAGGAAATTCAAAGAATAATGTGCCTTCCTGAGACACATTCTATCTTCATGCTTCTTTGGGAATGGAATTCCTAAATACATCCCTAGAGATTGTACACATTGCATACAATTAATTATGCTATTTTTTTTTACTTTTTCTATGACTGTATACTATCTTTACTTAATTCCATATTGCTGTCTTGTGTTTTCCAGAGCAGATGCTGTCAATCACTTTCCATTAGAGATATGAGTAGAAACATGTAGTTTATTTTAACTAGTGAATGAGCCAAGATGCCCACAGTTAAAAAGAAATGATTCTTAACTCACTGTTCAAACCTTCTCAGTTGCAACACTGAGTGCAAGAATAATTCTGATTTGTGAACGTACCAGATAATATTAAAGCATCTGCTTAAAAAAGAGAAGGCAAAGGGATTAAAAATTAGGGCTTTGAAATGTTATTCTTGGCTTACACCAAAGATTCTGAAAGAATGTTTTATATCCGGAACATTTATATAAGCAGAGATGTGGTGTGAGTTAAAACAAGCATCATGGCATCATGACAATCTCTTTGTTTTGTTTAATAATATATGATGTATACTTATTTTCTTGTGTCTTCAGGAAATCTTCAACAAAGGAAATTACAGTTAGCCAGTGCTTAGAGCTAGAAAGAACAAAGGACAGGGTGAAGACTTGAGCGTGTTAGAGAATTTGGATCATATCCTTTCAAGAATGACACTTAGCCAATGTATTTAACTACTTGAAATATAATTACTTGTTATTATATGTAAAACTGACCTAGAGATAGGTGCTGTATATATAAAGTGAGTTCTGTGGAGCTGGAAAGAATATTTTGTAGGGTACTTTTAGAAACAGTTTTGAAATATGTAATTACTGAAGTTACAGCTCAGCTGTTTTGGATTTTTATCGTTCTTCAATTAAAAAAACCATTGCATATCTGCTTACTTGTTCCATACATTTTCTGAAATAAGTTTTACTGTTTATGCTAAAAGGAGTACAAACAAGCATAGGGAAATGACAGACCTCAGATACTAAGTTATTACCTTATCTGCCCTCAAGGATTAGAGATCATGTCATGTATTCTTTTAATATATAAAATAATAGTTTATATAGAAAACATTTTTATGACAAGAAATGCAATAATGTATTTGGTTGTCCTTAGCAAATAAGGTAACTACATGCAACAGATAATGACCTACTTTTTTGCACATAGTTAGCAGAACTCTCTCAGATTCTTGGAGATCATCTTATTTAAATGCAACTGTGATGTATGTTAATTGAGTACACACAAAAATATATACTTTAGGGAGCAGTCACAGTGACCAATTTTAGCTGTGTGAGACCAGTTTTTCTGCTGTACCTGTGGACACAAAGCTCTGCTGCAGGGCAGCTCAGAGTACTCAGCTGGGGTTCCTCCTCTGGTAATTACGTCCTGAAAAGCCTGTCTCTCTCCTAGCACTGGCAGAGATAAGCCTTACAGATGTGTTATCTGTACTTTTGGATAAACTTTCTGAACATTCTTGGAGAGAGAACAAAATGAGATATGCACTCCTGGCATGAGTGTCTTGCATTAAGCCCCTGCCCTACTCAGTAGAAATCAGAATGGCAAAAAGCTTAGCTTTGATTGAGCTAATGGACTGGAAGAGAAATCCTTCTTCTAAGTATTGGCCCTTCCTAGGGTAAAACACTCACTGCTGATTAAAACAGAACAGAACAAAACAAAACAACAACAACAACAAAGACAACAGTAACAGCAACAACCAAAAAAAACTAAACTAAACAAAAAACAAACAAAAAAAATCAAAACCAAAGACACTCGAAGTGCAGTTTTCACACTTTTGTGTACATTTAGGCTACTTCTATTTGGAGAAAGCAATACAATGTCTCTCACAGTGTGTGTAATGTGTCTGTGTTTGTAACTGCCAGAGGAAGCCAATCTTCAGAAACTGCTAGGTTTACAAAATATGCAGGGACAATCCTAAATTATTTCCCTTTCTTCCTTTACTTTTCCTTTTTACTTTTATATGTGGCAAAACAATGTTGCTATCTTTTTTAATATATTTTTTTAAATACTGAAATAAAGTATTCTGAATTAAAGAAAAATATTTTTAAATGTTTAGTTAATCGGGCAGTACTAATCAGTGCCATCTAGTGTATGCAACTACAAAATGAAGACATTTTTCTACCAAATTCACTCAGTGCTACAACAAGTGAAGTTCTAAATGCTTTTCTTTGACATCAGTGCCTCTTCAGCAAATATTTCCTAGCTAAACATTTTATCAAGGGGTTTCAAAATAGTTTTCTGAAGAGTAGTTGTTAGAAAAAGGTTTGTAAGGCTTATGTTTCATTTGAAATTTCAGTGATAACTTTATTGAGTTCCTGAAGGAGCAGTGCAGACAAATAGCCTTATCATTCACATCTGATGGTATACCTTAATAGTCCGAGTCATCCAATCATTGACACTTTGCCAGTAAAATAGAGGAAGCTACCAAAAATGTGAGATTGGCAATCTAATAGATAAAATTTCATTAAAATGTCCGTTTTAAAAAGCAAGTAAATAGGTAGGATAATATAATTCCTGTCATAATAGTAGAAATATAGGATACTTACCTTTTTAGGGTATCAGTCCTTTTTCACATATGAGTGACCTCTCTTTTAAGTTTTTACCCACCGATTGTTGGTGGGTAAATTAAACCTACTCTTTTCCCTCTTTGGAGAAATGTGGTATGTTTCTTTTTGATTACTGATCTTCTCAACATGAAAAGTAGAAAGTGATTCAACTTGTTTATTGGGATCAGAAGGCACAAAGAATAATTAATTTCATAATTCTTTTGCTCAATATTATTAGGTTGGCCACTGACATTATGATTCCTGAAGGAGCTATGCTTTCAAATTACTAAAATCATTGCTCTTGTTTCAGTCTTCCTCTGAGATGAAAGAGCATAGAAGAGAAGATTGAGGTTACCACTGTGTTTTTGTTGCAATATTAACTCTGAGTCCTTAAATTGTCAATTTTTCTACAAAAACATCAAAACTTAATATGGCTGAAGATTGAACAGAAAAGAGGAAGTGTGCAGTGCAATGTCAGAATCCCTGTGTTCTGTTTTGCAAAAGTTTCTGTATGTGCAAAGGCATGGACAGTATATTACTGTATTTTTTGTAGCTAAGCTGTGTCTGTATATTTAAAAGTCCCAACAGAACTAGAAACTATTTGAACTATGTATGAGCTAGAAACAATATATTGGTTTATTTTATGTATCTTGCACAGTTAGCTATATTGTATTTAATATACATTTACATATGTCTACATCTAAATGTGTGTGTATATATATAGCTATCTCTATCTATCTATATCTATCTATATCTATATCTACATCTATATATATATAACTGTATATCTGGGACTGAGAAATTGTGGTTAGGAGAAGAGTCAAGACCAATATCAGTCCAGTACCAATTCTGATCACTACATGTATAAAATAGTCATCTCTTAAGAATTTCCTACTGAATTCACTGTGCAGATATAATGCCACAGATACAATATGAGTCATCTCAGAGGACAGGCTATGATCCCTGAAGTTTCATAGCCATGTAGATCACAGTGATAAGGTCTGAGTGCTCTTCAACAACGGGAGCATGATCAGGAATTTTCCAATATTTTTCCTGTCTTTGTACGGATGTTTTATTCTCCTCTACCTCTTTCCCAAAGAAAACAAAAAAAAAAGTTATCTTCCTCTTCTTCAGGAGGTTTAAACCTATGACTAAGAATAAGGTCTTACTGGACAGTCTGAGTAACCATATTCTTATGGCTCAATATTTTTCTAGTTCACCTAAATAATTATATTATGCATAATGACGCTTATTTAACTGGGGGAAAAAAAAAAACAAAACAAAAACAAATATCCATCAAATCTTTGACAAGGAGGTGAGAAGACTGAATTTGTCAGTTCTGTGTGACATCAGCCTGGGCATTTTTGACCACAGTCTGTCCATACAGAATGATTGCACCAAGCATTCTTTTTTAAATGATTTTTATATAATTCAATAGCTAGATCAATTCTAAACAGTGACCCTCAAAGATATGTGGAGAGTAAATATTTCCATAGAAAGTGGAAATTTTAGGTGAGGTTACAACAGTGAAGGAAGATTAATGAATTCAAGTCTGCCACAGACAAAATTGTATCATGAAGCAAGCTGGAAACAAAACTGACTGTAGACTACTTCTTACCAAACCTTCTTTTATTAAACTTGTTTGGCCCATTTGATCTTAATTAGCAAATACAGTTTAAAAGAAGCTGAAAATGCATATTTGGAAGTGTGTTAATTGTCTATTTAGAAAGAAAGAAAATGTTAGCTTTTTACTAAATATACAGTGCCCTTATTTAAAAAAAAAAATTATAAGTAAAAATTGCTTACAAATAGCCTATGTACATTTAGGAGTCTCTACTAATCAAAATTATTACTTTATTGGAATTTTTATTTTCCTTAGAAAGTGGCAGTTAAAGCAAATTCCATTGCTCATGTAAAATGGAATTCAAGATCATTTGGTTAAATGTCCAAACCCAATAAAATTGCACAAAACTAGCTTAATGAGCATTTTAAAGTTTCTGAAAAAAAAACCACAAACAGCTAAGCCACTGAACTAAGTAGTAAATGAGGTAATATCAGAAAAGATTTTCTGAGATTATTTATATACTTCGATTAAAAGATTTTTTAGTAGGGTATTTTGTGGTGCTATTGATTGCAGAAGGAATTTTTAGAAGTAATGCAATCTAGTTTTTCTCTGCTATGCAGCCTTAATTTTGCTTGCAGCTAATGGAAAAGCTTATATAGAGCCAACTTCCTGAAGAAGAACATTTAATTCTGAAAGGTTCTGGAAGGAAAAGTGTCAATGAGTCCTATGCAGCATACTGTCATCAAAAAATAATCAGATGGTAGCAGGAATAATCTTTAAAATATATTCTGTAAGTGCATGAATCTGATGGTATCTTTTCCTGTATTTGCTAAGTATTGTCTTACCATTTTTGATTCCTTTAGGTACTATAGTGAACAGAATTATGAGATTGGACTTGCCAAAAGTTTTGCATGTGCTAAACTTCAAAATTTTGAACAGCAACTGTGACAAAAACTACTTGTTTTACAGTTACTATTTCTCTACCTCCTTTTTTAGGAGGAATTAGCTTTATTTTCTTTTCTTGTCTCTCCTTAATGATGATATCTGAGTCATGTCCCCATCTTATTACCGCCACTATTTCCTAAAATGATCATATATTTGGCCAAAGAACACATTCACTTCAAAATGGAGGAGAAAGGAAAACAAAATCCACTCTAGCTAATGAAAATATTTTGGTTTGGCTTTGGGGTTTTTTTTGTGTTATTTTAATATCCTTGACCTTTACCCTACTGAGATTTTAAAATGCTTATTTCCAGTATGGCTGTTTTGTAAAGAGTACATGTGTCCTTCAAACTTAAAACAGTATATTCTATCATGGTGGCATATTGTTTGTGATGCAATTTCATAAATATCTTATTGCCTGCAAAATGAGGACTGATAAAAGGTAGCTGGAATAGCTATAAAACTTCTTAAATTTCTTTCTTTTTCTCTCACCTGGAAGCGTGATTACAATGTAAACCAGGCAAAAGTTTTTGAAGCTTCAGCAACGATGAATTCTTATTTCTCACTATTATTATCTTTTAACACCTTTTCTGACACTTGGAATGTTTTCTTGATAATACGAAAATGGACTGATGGGGGAGAAAAAAAAGCTGTATGCAGTCTTCACAGCTGGTGCAATGTACCATAGTGCCTTGTTGTCATCTGCCCACACTTAATTAATAAGCATCTGGTTCATTCTTGTATTTACACAAGACACAAAATAAAGTACGTAAGTTTGATTTTTTCGATCTGTGACAAGATGTTTCCTCTCTCACTTCCAAAATTATTACTGTGAATCTTGAAAAAAGCCCACACTGAAATGTAGAGCTCTGTTCAAGAAATAAAATACATGGTTTCATGGTATAAATATGTAAACAGATCAGCTGTGTTAACAGAAAGTTCTACTGTTATGGAAGGTATTTTACGATATTCTAGCAAATAAAAAAAAAGTTCATTATCTGACTAACTATTTTAATATGATTTGTGACATTTTACAAGTAAATTTATTTCTCTTCAGAAGCATGGAAGATATGTGCATATTTTGATTTCTGATCCATGAGCAGCATGAAATCTGACACAATGGATTTATATTTAAGCTAATGGCTAGTGACTTGGTCTATTTGTGCATTTATCTTTTCAGTAGGTGGGTGGATATAAGCAAAGAATACTAATAATATAACATTTATCTAGGAAAATTCTAAGTTATGACTACATCACCCTGATGGCTACACAGATACATGGAATAGACTCTATTTCTTCTCATTTTGTTAAAGCTTTATTGCAAAAATGCCTGTTCCATATCGTATAGCTGTCATGAAAGTATATATGGTACTTTCCAGTACAAGTTCAGTCTTGATAGCCCTGTGTCATTAATTTAAATTTATAACTGTTGCCAAGAATCATAGTATTCAATAACCAAAACTATTTTATTGTTTTTCTCATGGTTTCCCCCCGGAAGAAATTACAGAATTTGTCATATAAAGAGTGCTCTAGGAACTGAGTAGATTATCACCCTAGCATTAACCCATACTTAATTAAAGCTGGAAGTATAACATATTAACGCTTACTAAACTATTTTTAATACTGTTGAAAGCCTGATCTTTAGAAAAATGGGTGGTGGGTTTTGATTTTTTTTCTGTTGTTGGGCTTTTTGTTTGGTTGGTTTTGAATAATAATATCAGGACAAGATTCCATTTTTTTCCTGAGATTTATAAAATCAGTTTGAAGTGGCAATGGGTAGAACATTTGTTTCAAAATGCCACAGAACTCATGTATTTCCTGATCTTTCCTATACGATAAATGAATTAGTGGAGCCATTTGATTACTCTACCAGGAGTACAGTTCTTCCTTCTGGTGTCATTGCTAGGAGTTTATCATTAATTCAGTAGTTATCAGAAACAATCCATATATATGTCCACATTTTATTAGGGAAAATTAGAATAATTATTTGCATAATGTGCATAACAAGATAAGTAGATGGGGAACAGTGAGCTCAAACATAAAAAGCTCTGTCTTTCCCACATTTAAAAATAATTTAAGTTTGAATCTGGTTCTTAAGTTTGGATATTGTGAAATTAGGGGTGAAAAGAGGAGAAATTAATTCTTTTTTCTCCTTCAATAAAATGTTGTGTCTGTGTCTAAAAAAGTTTGTCACTTCTTCAAGGACCACCTATTGCCAAGCTCATTCCATGACAGCAAGGACAAAATCATGTGGTGGTATTGTTTGTTCTCACTCTGTGATAAGGGAACATTTTGAAAACATTTGCTTAGGTGCAAACAGGCTTTTTTTTTTATGAGAAGACAATAAAAAGTGGTATGGATGTTGGCAATTCCCTAAACTACACAACTGAGAGAGAGAAAGGGACTGAAGTGTTTTATTTGCAACCCTTCTGATACCTGATCATGTTTTACACAATACCCATCCAACTTCAACACACATGCTAGGCTTCCAAGATGTAACACTCAGTCTTGCTATCTACATACCCATAGGAAATAAAGCTGAAATCCCATGGAGAGGTCAAAATTATCTATGGTGGGACAAATATAAGCATCAAATTGTATAAAACTGTTGTGCCAAAAGCATACAGAAAGACGCTACCTGAGTACTAACCATCCAAAATAAAAATGGACATAAAAGTACTGAGTCAAAATGTTAGGGGGAATATAAAGGACACTTCTTTTTTTTTTTCCTAGGGTTTTTTTCGTATTTTTATTTTCAGCATGGTCTGCCATTGAGATAAAATATATTTCCTGCTAAAGAAGGCAAGGAGAGTGTGAATTATGAAACAGATAAGAGGCTACAAAATCAAAGAATCGCAAATCAAAGAGCTGCCAAATAGCAAGCAGCTTCCCCTGAGAGCAAGAATTACAATCGAGTTCAGTTTGTATAATCTTTAGTACAGAAAGCTGTTGTGCTTGGGAAAAAGGTGAATATTTCTCTAAAAGATTTTTTTTTTTTTCAGAAATGGTGGGAATTAGTTTTATTTTTATGCTGATTTCTTTAGATGTGAAGGGAATAAAATTGACAGGACATTTTGCCCTCCTTAAGGCTTTTGAAAAAGTATGAACCACTCCAAAGCAAGTTGAATGCATATAATCCAAAAATGTCCTGACGTATCCAAGTGTACTACCAGTCAAATTAATACTTTGCTCTGTAAAAATTTCCAGTTGCAGACACCTAATTATTAAAATTTAATTAAGTTTCCATGTCTTAATAAATAAGCCAGAAACAACATTAACCCCTCCACATATTCACGTGAGAGAACTATTTGTAATGCTATGGATTTGATTTTTTATTTCGCAGGTAAGATGATGTGTTAAGAAAGTTATCCATTTCACAGATTTGAAATGGTATTTATTCAATGCTTTATTATTTCTCTTCAGTATTACTATATAGTAGTAGCTTGTGGCATACACAATTATGACTAGAGTTTAGCTTTTAATGACTGAAATTCAGACTGTCACTGAGATTTGAGAAGGTAGTGAAGTCCATTAAAGATATCAAAGACCTATGGGTCATGACTACACTCTCAACTAAGAAAAAATAAGGCTCTTGTATGAGTGTTCTAACAGTTCCTCTGGACCACATGACCTGGAATTTTTATGTAATCCTGTAGCAATCTTATATATTGAATTGAACTTAGTCAATCAATTTTGTTCATCAAACATGAGTTCAAGTCCCTCAGGATGTGTTGGCTTCTTTTTTCAGTCTCCTGACTTTGTTTTCCAGTTACACTTCATTTGTCTGTCTTAGACAAGACAATTATATTCCATGTTAAGGTTGCATTCTGCTACCTATTTGTCTTCCTTGATACCTCTGTATCTCCCCAGCCACAAAATTCTTTGCCATTTCTTTTTCTGAATTAAAATATTTCCCTGAAGTTAGGAAAATCATACACTAATAAAGGTTAACCAGCTTCATGTTTTATTTCATTATTCTCCTAGCATCAACAAGAAAAAGTTTTCCAAAAGTGCTGGACTTCGGCCCCTCCTTTTTCAATATTTTTCATGTCCATTTCTTCCCCAGTCTTTCTGCAGTAATTTGGTTTGGGTTAAAAATATATAATAAGTGCATGTGTATCACTTTGTTACAATGTTATGGCAAGGGTTTAGAATAACATTGGTTCTGGTTTAAACTGAGAAAGTAAAGATTCAGTTCGATAAAGCAGGTTTGATGATTTACTGAAAGAAAAGAAATAATTCAGCTTTGAAACAAGAATTTTGTTGAGATTTGAATATTATATTCTGTGCTAGAATGCATAGAAACGTGGAAACAGTTTTTGATCTTCATGAGGAAGTGAAATTCAATAATATTAATGTATTTGAAAAATAATGCATAGTCTTCTCTCATTTCTTTTTGTCTCTATTACACTCCAAAAGACCTTTGTTTCTAGACAATTTTTAAAAGTATTTAAATTAAAAGTGAATTTCATTTAATCTCCATCTTTTTAAGTATTTCAGATGTGACTTTAAAATTACAATTTACATTATAACATACATGTTCAAAAATTACTGTTTTTCAGTAATTGACTGGTTTTAATATTCTCTGTCTTTAAGGAAGCTGATAAATAAGATATTTTTATGCTAAAAATCCTGTCCAGCTGCAAAGCTTCTTCTTGGTAGATTTACTGAGTTAGTAGATTTTTCTCTTGGTAACAAGTATTGATCTCTCAGATTTCCAGTCATACTATTTTTTTATTATTTTTTAAAATTATTTTCATTTAACACCTGAATATTGGTAAGTTCTGTGACAGGTGAGGGTAAGGAATAGAAGAGGGGAAAAGCATGAGTGTGATTCTCTAGGAAAGCTACACACACATGAAAAAAGGTGTATATAATTATATGATTATATGTATAAAGATATAAGTACATATAAAATCATAGTAATTATGTGTATACATACATACACACAATATATATAAATAACAAATATAAAATTGATTGGGCTTCTTTCATTATCAATGGAATATAATTTAATATTATTCATCTCAGTATTAGTTTAGTCTAGGTTATTTGTCTCAGAAATTCAATAGTTGCACAAGCCTAGTCCTTCTCCCATTGCAAATCAACTCAATAGTTCAATCTATGAAATATATTCCTTTTGTTCAGTATACTGTTATATACAATTAGTTTTGTGGTTCATTCCAGCATGAAGAATCTTGGTGGTCCTTGTGTGACTTGCTGGATGTTTCATATTTCAGAGAAAACCATATGAAATTTTGCTGCTAAAGCTTTGAAAATTTAATGTGATGTCAGCAGCAACTGACTCAGCATCCTTTTTGAGGAAAAAAATGCCTCTTGAGCTGTTAGAATGATGTTATTCTGATGAAAAAAAGTTGTTGGTTGCTCTTTAGTTCTTAAGTTATCACTAAAGACAAAAGTACTAGAAGCTTACTCTGAATCAATTTACATTTGAATAAGTCATTATGCACTGGTAGACTGAAAGACCATTATTGGAAAACGTGTAAACACGTAATACTTATAGACTCCTGGCTCACCTGGGACACACAGGACAAGGTCTGCTCTGACTCTGGGTCTGTGCTAGGAGATCCTGTGTTCTGTCCTGCCCTCACCTCTGCTGCCTACACTGCTTGCCCACTTCTTTGAGTCTGTGGAAATTACCCTTTATCCAGGCAGCTTGACAATTGAAACACTGTCACTTTAGAGAGCAGTTCTATTATTAAAAACAAAGAAACAAAAACGCAACCAAATAGAAAGTAAACAAAAAAAAACCAAAAGACAATTTGTCTACACCCATTTTGTTTGTTCTGTAGCCTCGAATTTGCCCTGTGTCCCATGTGAAGCCATTTCTTATACCTCTGTCTCACCAAAGGTATCCTCTGCTCTTAGATCACCACAATGCTTGTAATGCTAATCCTTCAGGAATCAGTTGCTCTCTGAATTCCTTCTAATCCATGTCCTCAAGCAGTCATTGTTCCTTTCATTTTCCATTACCTTAACTCCCTCTTGAACTCCTCACTCTTTTCAATCTGCTGCTGTATTGTGGTTGCAACTCTCTCTCTCTCAGGTACGATCAGTCTGAAATACCTACTAAATGTCTTTTTTAACCATTCTCTGTAGTCTTGTTGATTCTTACAGGTAAATCTCTTATCTTCCTAGGAGAAAAGAAAAACCTTCCCTTAGCTCCTGCTGAACTGTGACTCCTTTAAAGGTCTTACTTGTTCTGTGGCTCCACACCCTCTCCACTGCCCCTCCTTCACCCCCTCACCTTTTGTAATTGATACTTTTACAGCTTCCATGTCATCAATTTCCATTTAATTGAAATAATGTGTGATTAAAATGTTAGATCAGATTATGCCATCCAGTTTAATCAATGATGAACTTAAAATCCAATTAAAAGATCAGTTTAAAATGTATTTTGTTTGAATGCCAGCTACCAAAACAAGAGTTTTAACTAATGAGATATGCTGATTAGATAATATTTTGACTACCAAGTTTTGTATTCAACTAAAGACCATCTGTGAACTTATACTAATTACAACAGAATCTAGTGATAGAAGTGAATCCAACAAGTTTATAGTCCTAAATAAAATCATGATTAAAAAAAGATGCACTTTTCATCCTTATCAGTAGTATAACGTTGAATAAACACTGACTAGTTCACATTTCAGCTATGCATAACCTCTGTCTTTTTTTGTAAAACAATCAAAAATACTTCTGTCAAAACACTTTACAAATGTGAGCATTTCTATTGACTTTGGTAGAAATACCTGTAAGACTATCAATCTGAAAGACTTTTAATTATTAAAGACAAGTAAAAGGAAGAAAGAAAAATGACACCACAACACTTGTTTTTTCTTTTGGCAGAAGTCACTAGTGGTAATTTTTTATTTACCTGGGGAAAAACCTCAGCCTCTGAAAATAATTGGAGATTAATTAAATTATTATTGGATTAATAAGTATATACAAAACCAGAAGAGGTGTGAACATAAAATAAATTCTGGTTTATTCTGAGTATGTTGTAGTAACAGTAAAAAGTCTTTCACAGCTTCCTTTAAATTTTTCTAAGTAGTTCAATTCCATCCATAAAAACTGGGAAGTTGATTTTAGACAGCATTAATACAAAATAAAACAAAACAACCAAAATAACAAGAAAATTGTCCACTATCAGCTAAATTTTCCTTTAAGCTTATGCTGATTTTTAAAATTTAC
The DNA here is from genome assembly GCA_013398075.1 of Notiomystis cincta. Taxonomy (NCBI): domain Eukaryota; kingdom Metazoa; phylum Chordata; class Aves; order Passeriformes; family Notiomystidae; genus Notiomystis; species Notiomystis cincta. The sequence goes on from VZRX01013844.1 coordinate 14,884, forward strand.
GAACAAAAATAATTAATTATGAATCACTTCATAGTCTGATTCAAGTTTGATTTCATTTGATGCCTGTACTTTGGAAGGTGGGTTTCACATTAACAGAAATTTTTGCCTTTTTTTGTCATGAAGCAAAGTTCTAGGAATCACTAGAACAAGAGAAACTGCCCTGTGTTTTACAGTGCAAATCACAGACTAGAGATCCAGTGTGGATTAAACCAAATGCACTGTTTTCTAAATTAACACAGTGAAACCTTATTTGTCTTACTGAAACTGAAATTCCTTCTGAATTTTCTTCTGAAAAATTTCTAGCCTTCGAACAACTTTTAAACCACTGGATCCTTTGGGATTAAAATTAATAGAGTAAAAATAAGTCTCTGAAGTCTGTCCTATGAATAATCATTGTTGGATCTAAATGATGCATAGGTGAAGCATAATATATTACAATGACTGCAGAATATCAGTTCTGAAGGGAATTTGTTTTCATTTTTACATATTTCATGACAAACTTGTTCAAGCCTTGTACGTGGTCTGTCCATTGTGCAATATGGACTAGTGACCACTTTAGGAAATAAATTTTTATGGGACATTTGAAGTAATTTATCGAAAACCCAGTTTATACAGAATATCTTTATATATGTCTGAACTGCAGATAAAAGAAAGATACATAAAAGAAGGATATTGGTTACAGTCTGTTTTGAAGGTTTCTTTAAACTGCTTCAGCAGTATTGCAGATCTTATATCCCATCTTGACTCAGAATAGTAGTTGCCTTTTGCTATAAGGGAGTGGGGCATTTCACTCTTGTGTCCAGTTCTCTGAAGTATGGACCTTTAAATGTACCACTGTTCTACAATTTAAGTTATTAAGAAGTTAGTATAAATTATTAAAAAATACATTTACCTATAGAGTAAGAAAATCATGCATACCTACCCACTACTATGCTGTGGAATAAGGTGTTTTCTGTTCCAAAATGAAACAATAATACTTCTAGAAATACTTTATGATGAGTAACATTTAGCACAGTGAGTATTCCAAGTCTGAGAGATACCTGAACTGCGAAGTTTCTTTCTCATAACCAAAATGCCACTAACTTCAAGGAGAAGTCCTGTAGTGTTACACTTGTGACCTATGAACTAGTAAGCTAAAAAGGAATAATTTATACTAGGCAATAGTAGCCGTTTTTCTCCAACAAATGTATACTGCAGTTGGGGAATAAAAGGTCAAGTAAGTGCTCGTGTTATTTGCTAAAGGAGGAAAAAATTCTCACATTCTTTAAAAAAAATCTGTATGAAATGTAATGAAAATAAAGCTTGATAAAATATTTCTAAAATTAATCAAATAGTCAGAAAAAGACAAATTCCAGTTCAAGTAAGAAAACATATTTTGTCTCAGCTGAGACTGGTGTATGGTACAGAACATAAAATAAGTTAGGGTTCATGACAAATTTAGACTAACACATGCACTGGAAAGTCTTTCCCCGTGGAATGATTTTATGTGTGACTAGTATTTAATATGCATCTGGTTTAATCCTTATGAAGCATTATTTTTGTTCTGTTTAATAACTCAGAAATGAGAGCACATTATCCTGTTAGAAAAGAAGGTTTCAACGTTCTAAATAATATTATAATTTTCTGGCTGGGAAATCCTAGACAAATATATTATTAAATCCTTGTGGTTTTTTTTTCTTGATAGAATGGACTTTTTCAATTTTTTTTCTTTTGTAATTACTTGCAAGGCATTGTAGAAATAATCCTATGACTCTTGATTATCTGCAGCAGTATGTGTCTTGTCTGTGGTCTGGAAGTTCATGGCAAGACTTTTAGCAGGGATTAGGGATAAGTTACCATGTCCCTATTGATGTATTTGTCTGGTAAAAGTGCATTTCAGAGGTGGTCAGAAGAAATGTTACTTTAGTATATAGATGGCTTTTCATTGCCAGACATCGATAAACACAGTACTCACACAAACTCATTGCTGCTGATTTCACTACACAGAATGCAGCTCAATAACCTCTGTGACTTGGATACATGAGAACCTGACATTTTGTGCTGGAAACACAGACCTTCTGTCCTTCTTACCATGACAGAAGCCCAAAACCTAAATACAAATCTTCAAAACTATTACTGCAAAAATAGTGCATATTTTTAATGGACACAGCACTAGAACTTCGCTAATGGACTCCATTAATTTCCAAAATGCTTCATATTAAACATGTGCAGTAAGTGTTTTTGCACAACATTGTATCTGCTTCTGTGAACATGTACATTGTACCCAAAATCTAATCAAAATCGTCAATGTATATATTTTCTCACCTATTCCTAAATCTTACTCTGCCATCTGTATTCCAGCAACATCACCTGGGCCAAGGCCCACTGAGAATTCATTTGAAAATAGCATTGATAGATCACCTCTACCTGATAGTTTTATAATTGTTGTATTCACTTGGAAGAAAAAACATTCAAGCTGTAATACAGATTTTTTGCCTCAGGAAAACCACATTGTATCCAAACTAGACCTAATTGCAATAGTGTTGATCAGTTTTCATGGATTTACAGAAAACTACACATAGTATCTTGCTGCTGCTGTTTAAACAATTCCTTAAATGCTAATCAAAATTTGCATAGGGACTTATCAGGAAGACAGTTGTGAGGTAGCCTAGAAAAGTCTTCAGAATATGTCTCATCACTGCAAGTGCTGTCCAGCAGTTCTGGGAGCAAGTTGCATGAGACAGAAAATCTCAGCATATCTTTGAACATATAAACTGGAGAGTATCCAATTTTAAGCATGTAGATAAACTTGATAAGATTATCTTTTAGGAAATTGTATTAGGATTTCTTATTTCCCTTGTACTGTCTTGTTTTCTTCCTTTATGAGGGATGACAATACGAGTTTTAGTTTACATGGCTGATAGTTAAGGGGTAATTATTTAATTACATTAATTAGAGTCTTCTTAAAATCTCATCCCTTATTAAACCTGTCACCTTCCTCAGAAAACAAATTTTCTTCATAAATCAATTCTGCATACCTTGTGGCAATGCTTATTGTCTGAAAGACAGATGATCTCATAGTTAAAAGAATCACATTTTTGTAGAGTAATTAATGATATAGCAGTTCAGTAGTTCCTCTTAGTGCTTTCATGTTGCTTGGTGATTTTGAACTAAGAGGTTATTTTTAAACCGAAAATCTGTTTTTCTGGAGAAACAATATTAAAAAAGAATAAAGAAATCTGGTGTATGTTAGCATTAACCTGGTTTACCAGCAAAAGCTGTTAGATGATAGATGTCCTGTGTAAGAATGACCTTGATTTTCATCTATCACACAGTCTACTTCCTGTTAAACCAAATTACAAGTGTTATAGTAATGTGATCAAATGTATTCTGTGTTTCCTTAGATATTGTTTAGATATTCATTAAAACTTTATGAAGAACCAAGAGATAATAAAGCAGATGGAACTTAGGAAGGGTCTTAAATACGTACTGCTTTCTTGCTTATTATACTATATTCTAGGAGAATAGAAATTGGTCACTGTCAGACTTTGAGTAGAAATTTCAAGATGCAGTTTTTATATGTAAATTAAAATAGAGAATCATGATAATGAAATTTAAATGATTTTGTCAAATAAAATACACAGAAATTGTCATTAAAATACTATAATGGCACTTTACACTATTAAGCATAAAATAATGCATTAACCGGCCATGTAGTTGATTTTTTATGAATATAAGTTAGAAACCAGAACAAAAAGTAAATGAAATTTTGAGATATGATCCCTCTTGAAAAAAAGCCACTCTTTCAAAACCTAACCTTGGTAGATTCCTTAACTGCTGGTAGGCTTCAGAAATCAAGTTTTCTAAGCCCATAAATTCTTGAAAATACCCTACTATTATTCCCTTCAGAAGCATTTTCTCTGCTTATTTTTACCTATCTCAACTTCATGAGTTTTTCAATCTCTTTTTTTTTCTGTTTACTTTATTTATACTTTTCATGTGTAAGTAGGAATCTTTATATTTTTCAAAGATTTATCAGTATTTCCTGTCTTGATCTGACTCAAGCACAGAAAAGAGTAGTTATGAATTAACCTGAAAATGAAAATTTTCAAAAAACCTGAGTGGTTTGCAGACTGGTAACAGACACAGATTAGTCAGAACAATTAGTGCTACAGAGGACCTAATTCCACATTTACTCTGTTACACATTTACTATTTTCTCAATGGTGACAGAGAGAGCGAATGATTAGGATCTCCTTTCAGCTCTTACCTACTCAAGATACTAAGTGGAAACCATGGTTGGGGTGGCCAGCTGCAGT
>VZRX01013844.1:23064-41518 GCA_013398075.1 Notiomystis cincta
AAAGCCTGTGTTATTGCTATCATTCAAGCCTACTCATTATTATCTTCCCATAACTGTCAAAGACCACTGGTTGTCATCTTGGTATGAAAATGTTTAATTCAGATATAGCTTTATTCATAAGAAAGAGAAAATAGCTACAATTTATTTTGATGACATAATGCAATAAAGCAGAAGATGGTATATTTGTATTCAGAAAACTTTTTTGAATAATACTACTGCCTCTAAGTTTCTGTTATGTTGAAAATATTTTAAATAACTTTTTCTTGATATGTAATTATTCATCTACCTTTTCCATACAGAAATTGGGATAATCATACATAAGTAATATGGGTGGCTTGATGTGATGAACTGAAAAAATTTACATAGCAAATAAGTCATTTGTTCTTTTTCTGTATGAGCTGACTTGTGGAACTGTAAAGCAATATATTTTACATGCCTTTATTTTAATTAGGAATATTCCATAAGTATCTTCCGTTATTTAAAGTTCCTTCTTGAGCAGAATAGGGAATACTGAAGTTAAATAAGAGGAAGAGATAAAAAGAGGAGCCTTTCAGGAATGAGAAACAAAACTCAGAGAATCTCAGAGTCTGTCCTTAATTTCACATTATTTGTACAGAACTTAACTCTCAAATTAGTTGTCTTCAACCTCCCCAGTTGTCTACATGTTCAAATTTTCCCACTGCAGGGCTTTTAAGACTTATGACAATGTATAAAAGCACATTACTTCAAGAAACACTTCCAAAGCTTTGAAACCATTAAGCTTTCGATCACTTTTAGCTTTTGGTTCTGTCACGGAATTTCATATCAGTCTTTTTTCTTTAGATATGTTCATCATTCAGTTTTGATTTTTAATTTAAAAGATTGTACAACTGGATTATATTTGAGATTAAATTTGGTAGATATTGAGCAAAGCTCAAATCTTCCTTCATATATATTGGAAGCTCAATAGGCATACTTCTACAAATACATGTGTGTAACCATCTGGATAAAGAATACATACATGTATGTATTTATGTTTATATGTTTATATAAAATATGTATATAAATAAACTGTAATTTCATACAAACTCTCAGGTTTCNAATAAATAAAGTAATCTTCCTGTGTGAATGGTGTTATGAAATACCCATTTCATTAAGTGTATGCTTTGATTGTGTGATGAACATCAGATCTGCTGTATGGGTGTATTCTGTTGAATAATATCATGGGTGTAGATTGGTGAAGCTTAGGGGAACTTACAATTTGCAGTTCTAAGCTGAAACATGCCTACATTATAGAAAGTAGATATTTTTATTTTTAGTATAAAAGTATTCATTGAAGTGACATTCAGTTGTAATTTTTATTATTCTTCGGCTCCTGCTTTTCCAGCATGAATGTTTTACATGCTGCTCTTTATAATTACACAAAACAAAAAATTCAGACAAAAATTCATGTTTTCATCTACAAAAAATGCTAAAAAAGGATCTTAGTAATCAAATGCACTGCAGGTGAATAGCAAATACAATTGCATATGAGTAGGCCACAATAGAGTTGTACTGCCAAGACAACGGGAAGTAAATGGAAAAACATGTCATAGTACCAATAACAGACTCAGTAATTTATGTAGAATACACCATTCTGCCATCTTTGCAAAGATCTACACTAAAACTGACAGTAGGTAGCAAAATAAAACTTTCTCTCACTAATATGTTCCCTGAAATAAAATCCTTTTTTGATTTGATGGGGTTTGGAACCAGCGAGTGATACCATATATTCTGTGGGTGTGGGGTGGAAGGAATTTTCTCTGAGTATAATATCGAATCCAAGAATGTTTTCTTTAAGAACACGTTGATTTGTAGAACTCTTTTTGTCTTTTTCTTTTTTCTCTATCACAATATGTAGAGAAAGTGTACATTACATGTAAATGGATTAAGAAGAAATATACCTGCTTAAAAACATGTATTCCTTTAAAGGTTATGCTTGGAAGTTTTCTTAACTGGCAGCGTTGTCTGTGAACATTCAGAGTTCACTTGATTATCTCCAAATTTCTTCTTTTCATGTACACAGGAGGGACAGAATCCTCTTGACTCTCTCATGGGTATAAATCAGAGACAGAGGTTTTGGAGAAAGGGGTATTAAGGCTCATCTATCTTTGCAGTGTAGCATGTAACAGAACTTTAATCAACATCCACTTTTTACTCTTCAGAGGAGGATATACAGGGCACCTACCTGTTCTGAGATGTGTCAAAATGACAGTTGATCACCTTGACTTGTTCAGATTATGGTGTCTGGGGATCAGAAACATCCATTCCTTTGCCTGCCTCTTGAACAGAAACATATTTTCATTGAATAATAAAAGAGGTAATAGAAGTAGAAGCTTTTTTGGTTTTTTTTCTCAAGAATAGTCCCATGAATTTCTATTATGTACATAAACAGGAACGTTAATGTGGTTTGGTGGGGTAAACAAATAAACTTGCTTAAAGCATTAACTTAGTTTTACAAAAATATCAATACATAATTCTATTATCATTGGAGAGAAAAATAATATGATTGTACTTGTTGTTCTTTATGAATATTCATCTACAGAAGAAGCAAACAGAGAGATAAATAATTTAAAATTTGAACGAGATAAATTTACTAATTCATTTTAAAAGAATTCTATGTTTTTGACATAATGTATCTATTCTAAGATGGCTGATTTCCACATTTCTATTGCAGGATATTTCTGCTTTATGGGAATATGATGTAATGCACATTGAAGTATTAAGTTTTGACACAATTCATATATATATATTTTCAGAATGATGGGTTTGAAAGAAAGTGTATCTTCTCACCTACTGAAGTAGGCTGTATTTACAAAATTCAAAACTATAAACATGATGACTTTTAGGCATATACTTTGAAGCTGAAGAGAAGGTAGAGCTAGGTCTTGGGCTATATATTTGCTGTGAAGGCAAATGGTTCACTCAAGCAACCTTTAAGTGGATGTGTTTAAATAAAAATTAAACCAGACTATTTCTAAATTCAAGATGGCTGTATATTTCAGCAAAATAATAAAGAATTGATCAAAAGGAGGAGCCATTAAGAAATTCTTTGAATTAATGCTTAGTGCATGTGGGCCACTTATGAAGCAATTTCTAATATGTATAAAAAACAGTCAGAAGATAGCTCAGTACTTCATTCACTATTACTAGAACTCTTTTACTAATCAGAACAGATGTACTGAGGAAACAAGAGAAGATATCTTCGATGAGGACATTGCTTACCAAATTCAGATTACATATTTCCATTTAACCAAAGGAAAAGCAATTTCAAGATCAAGCCATGGTCACATGTTTGTAGCCATTTGATCAAATAGATTGAACGCCACTAGCAGTCTCTTAACATTATCCTTCAAAAGCTACTACAACTCCTTTTGAATAGGAAATAAATCTAATAGGAAACAAATCATAACTCCAGTGAATTACCTGACCTCTCTCTACGTGCTCCTAAATTTATTATCTTTTTGCTATTTGTTTTTTGTTCTCAGTAGGAGGAGGACAAGAGGAGAACAAGAAATTATTGATCTTCAGTTTGGCCTTCTCTGGAAAGAAGGTTGATGCAGATAGAGTGTGTGCTGTCTGATAAAATCATGGTTCATTATTACATTCATATATGATCATAATTTCAGTAATTCGGGACAAACTTAAGACATACTTTACTTTTTTCTCAATTAGCATTAATGTCAGGCCTAGATGTACGCAGGTTTAACTTCAAAATATGTAAAACTTCGCTGAATAGCCACATAGGTGATAGCTGTCCTTGCAGTTAGCTGCAAAATAATAGTTATTCTTCATCTGACAAAAAAATTTCCTAATTGTTTTTTATTGATTTCTGGGCTTAGAAGAGTTAAATGTCATAAAGAATTGGCTTCTTTTAAGATCATGAGCAAGATAATTTACAGACCTTAATAAATACATATGTTTCTATTTAAATTTTTCATAAAAACTCTCAAGTAAATAAGCAGAATAAATGGTGTAGCATAATTTAGATGCCAAAAATTCCTCCATGTTCAGTCATTAAAATGACAGTGATGTGTGTGCATGTATATATATATATATTACTAATACCATTTATGTTTTTGTTACTTGATTTTGATAAACTGTTATTTGATTGTATTCAAAGCTCCTGCTATTTACTCAACTTGAAACACTCACTACCAACTTGCATAAGTGTTGCTATGTCACTTTGCATTACATTTTTAATTAGCAAAATCTACCTATGTATAGCAAAATCTACTATCTCCCCATGTAGTTTCAGATAAAGATTATCTGTGAGATTTCAGAAAATCTTTGCTTACCTTAGACCTTGAAGATTTGTGATATGGGAAATCAAAATTCAGGTTACTCCCACCTGGAGCAAAAGCCAAACCCCAGTTTATCAGTGACCAGGGCATTAATGACTGGATTATGTCATATCCACATGGTAGATGGCTTTGACTACAATAATACTGTCAAACTGCAAAAGAATTTTTCAGTGTACTAAGTTCAAAACCCCTTCTTCTGATAAAGATTTCATTGACACTGATCATTTCTGGATGAAAGAAAATAATTTATCTAAGTTCTTGACCTACTATATGTAGTATCACATGAGTTCTGATCCATTTATCTGATAGGTAACTGATGGGTCATGGCATTTTTTGCTTCTTTCTCTTCCTTGTGTTTTATTTCTTCTAGTATAAGTGTCAGTGTCCCTTAGCATTTAGTAAGTGGTTACTGATTTGAGATCTTCACTAGAATCCTTCCGAGCTGCAATATTCTGGACTCCATCAGAAATACAGCTTTGCATCTCTAGCATAGCAGATTTCATCTTTGTTAAAAGAATTTTCAAGCAGGACGCTTTTATAAGAGGTAAAAAAATAGAAGGACCCTTCTTCATTTCATACTATCGTTCATATAATCTGCTTAGTGGTACATCTATTCCGTTCTTGAGTCCTCATTCAAGGAGATAGAGCCTAAAGCTGCTGCAACTGTTGGTTCACGTTTTGCTTCTAGAAAGCAGTGTATTTTCTATTCTCTAATAAGAATATGACTACACAGAAAAGAAAAATTCTGACTAACTCTGAGGCAGATACAGCCTTCCAGATAAAAAACAAAGGTTATTACTTTACATCTTCATCAGGTATGAAGGAGTGTGGTCACGTAGGAGAGTTTCCTGCAATTCAGGTTCAGCAGCTGTTCGTGTGCTAGTTAGCAGCTCAGGCGTAGACTTCCTTATCACCCATTACCTACACCAAAACATACAAAACCAGTTATTTACAACAGCTGAGACAGAATGACTCTCATCACCTGTGTACTCCATGCAAGAACAAAATCCCGTAATCATGATACTTTACCTAAAAATACACTAATTTAACAATCTACAGAATATGAGCAGCAGGAATGGCTGCTAAGAAGTGAAGGTAAGACAGGAGAAAGCAGTGACAGAAGGACAATGCCTGTAAGGTCAAGGACAGAGTTCTACAACATCCAAATGCAGAGCAAAGCAGGGCTGGTGAAAATTTGGTGCTAATCTGTTCTATAAAGACAGAGTAGATCCAATGTCAAGCCTCAAAATAGTTCAGCTGTCTGTGTCAATTCAGACTGACAGAGCACATGATCAGGCACACCTTCCATATAGCTCAGGCAAGTCCCAAGAATAATGATGTGAGCTTGAGAGCAGCTCCTGCAGTGAGTGAGCACCTCCTGCCTCTTCCACATGTAACAATTCCTTAGCAGCAAGAGTCCAGTTTAGAGTGTTGCACTGTATCAGAGGTGTCTTGATGAATAAGCAATTTAACTGCCTAAAATGGTCCTGACAATTGGCTTTCCCAATCCCAGAGTCCTTACGCTGGGGTTTTAAACAGACCTTGTCAGAATTAAACAGAACTCAGGCAAAACAGTATTTAATTAGACAGGTGACTAGCTAAAAATTATTTTAAATTGTGTATTTTATAGTCAAGGTCTTGCATCTCCATGTGGCTTTTCCAATAACCTCAGTAATCTTGTTTTTCCAGTTAAAGCTTTGTACATGGTCTGTAAATGAAAGATAAGAGAGAGAGAGGATGATGAAGATACTGAAAGATAGTCAAGCAAATGTGACAGCATATCTAAAATCTGTGTGCAATGAATATTTAGTTAATACTGACTTTAGTGAAAAGCAAGCCCATTTTATAATCTCCAAATAGGACCCTATATCTATTTTTTCTTTCTATTCTCTTTAATCATGGATCAAAATATTTAATCTAAAATGCACCCATGGTGCTTCTTTCTAATCGTTAAATCATTTCAGTAAAATCTGTTGGTAGAAACAGAAGTTTAGAATCTTGAGCTCCTTGGAAATATGCTTGTTATTTTTATCCATAGCTGACGTGCTAGGGAAGAAGAGCAATTTTGTTTACTCCCAGGTGGTTTAAATTTGATTTGAACTCATAGCTGAGTTTAAGCTGATGAACAGCTTTTTATTGAACATGAATAAATTGAGAAATTCAGATTAGTCAGCCACTTTTTCGTCATAATTTAAATTCCAAAGAAGATGCATTTAGCAAAAATGGAGCAGAAAGGTGTGTGCAATTGATGAATTGTACCTGATGACTGGCTGACTTAATAAAATCCTTAATGAATTTACTGCTGTTCTAGGTCCTTTCAGTATTGGTGTTCTTATGAAAAAGAATTAGTACAAAACAAAGTAACTGACATAAAACCTAGAAATGAATGTATGAACAAACCCATATGCAGACCGATACAAAGAGGTGCTTTCCTGCATGTAAACACACACAGAAGCTTTTTCTCACAGAGTATTCTGTAACAAATGTTTTGTTCATATATAAGAAAAATCTCAACTGACTAACATGATCTTTTGATAAATAATATGGTCTTTTGAGCACCTTGTCAGCATTCAGTTCAACTTCAAAGTCTGAAAACCTTTCTTACAAAAAGAAGGTAACCTGAGCAATCCCTTTGGGAATCAAGTAGAATTACCTAAGCATAAAAAAATCAGAAGATGAAATCTGTTGACTGGTAAGAAAAGACAAAATTAAAGTTAATACATAGTTTCAATTATGTCTTTTTTTTCCTGACAAAATGCTGTGTGTTATTCTCTTTCTGAAGAAAAGGTTTTGTGCAGATTTTTTAATATGTGTATATAGATGTAAACTTGCATACATATAAGTACGTATGTATTTTTATGCTTCCTTGGAAATGCTTTGAGACTAAAAGATATCAATGGCTACATATTATTACTTTAATCTGCTCAGGCACCTACAGAGCTGTGACATTTCCTTCTCGTAAGAATGACAAATTGTGTGATTCTTCCGTCTGGACAGAGAAGGAGAAGACTAAAGAAGTGTCACAGTTTAAACTGGCAGGCAGCTAAACACCACACAGTTGCTCATTCACTATCCCCTTGCTCCCAGTGGGATGGGGAACAGAATTGCTGAAAAAACAAAAAAAGAAAAGAAAGTGGGCTGAGATTAAGACCATTTGATAGGACAGAAAAGGAAGGGGAAATAGTAATAATAGCAATAATAGGAGCAGTAATGATAATAAAAAATAGAAAAATAGAAACAATTATAATCAAAACAAAGGATGCATACTGCAGTTGCTCACCACCCACGCTGACAGATGCCCAGCAAGTTCCTCAGCAGCACCCCCAGCAGCTTTTCCCAGTTTAGGTGCTGAGCATGAGTCTGCTGTGGAATATCCCTGTGGTCTGTTGGGGTCATCTGTCCTGGTCATGTCTCCTCCCATCTTCTTGTGTTCTCCCAGTCTTTTTAGTGGAGTGCTGGCGTGAGTAGCTGGAAAGTCCTTGTCTTATGGTAAGCACTATTTGTCAGCAACTCAAACATCAGTGTGTTACCTACATTATTCTCATCCTAAATCCAAAATGAAGCACTATACCTGCTACAAGGAAGGAATTTAAATCTATCCAGCCAAATAGAGGACACCAGGAGAGGAAATATTGGAAAGACTCCCATATATATACATAAACATATATATAAAAGTATATATTTAGTGGAAAGCAGCTAGATGCCAGTAAAGCTATGAATTTGGCTTTTGGAGAATTGGTGGTAGGCCATTACACTGAGTCCTGTGAAAACAGACTAAGCTGATACTACCTTGGTTCATTAAAGGATGCAGAGCTGGGGCAGGTTTTTGTGTGTGCATGTGCATATTTGTCTGGCCAATATATGAAAAATTCTCTGTACTGAAAAAAATTTGCACCTTGAAAAAGCATTAACTTAGTAACTTCACAAATTTCAGAAAATAGCAGCTTATCAGATAAGGGTGTTTTCTTTTGTAGATTTCCCTAAGTAACTGTTTGCATTAACTCCTTTAAACATTGAGTACCTGGGTAATTAATAATTGCCTATTTTATATGTCAGTGTGGTTGATTGCTGAAATGTTATATGCTTTTAATTTCTTTATTTTGTACATGGAAATGTTTTCCAGAAGTTGGAAAAATTTTAAAATAAGATGAAAATAGTCTGCAAAGCATTCACAGGAGCTTTGTAAACCCAAGAGATAACTGTGGCCCTCTGATAAATAATACCATCTGTTTTCTATTTAGTTAATGCATTTATAAATTCTTTTGGATTCTTATTATTTGGTACTTAGTAATAAATTATTACACCATTTAACTGAAAAAAACACTTGGGTTTATGCATTTATTTAGGAGACTAATCTTTCAACATCTGATTGCATAGCTACACAGTGAGATAGGCAAATTTTCATTTATAAGGATTACATGCAAATCGATTTATTTACATCTGTAGTCCACTAATCTGGTTACAAAGTTATTCATGCATCATAATAAAGTGATAAACAGATACCTTTAAGCTGATTCTAAACTTGAAGATGTGTCAGCTCTATTTCTAAGTACACTCGCTTTCCCTTTTGTGTTCTCTTATAAAAAGAGTGATGCATCTGTTCAAAAGATTGTGGTCCCTAAATGGACAGAAGGCATGTGGGCCATTATTTGCTGGTATGATAATGTACTTTAAGAAAAAAATACTCTTGTCAATGAAAATAAAAAATTGATGAGAGGTGGAATTAATCTAGAGAGTTGTACAGCTGTTTTGAGGCAAGTTTGGATTAGTTTGCTGTTATCAACAAATGTAAGCAAGTCAGTGCAGTGACGCTCTTTGCAAGCTCTCTGACTAAAGATTCAGTTTAGAAAATTGGAACTCAAATAATAACTAAACACTTCTCCACACTTCTTTTTTGTGCTTCTAGACACAGGAAAAATTGACATTTACCCATGTAAAATTTTGAACAGTATCCAATTGGAAAAAAGAGTGGTAATTACATGATGAGGGATATTTTGCACTGAGAATTAAAAAAAGTCATATTCAAACTTCTGCCTCTTTCCTAGCATAGGTAAATTTTGTGCAAAATCCATTGGACACCTGCTTATGCATGTAATACTGAATACAGTTGAAACAGAAAACTGTGAGAGCAGAGAGCCTGTATTTATGGCCATGCATTGTAAAAAAATGCCAGCCATGATGTCAAAGACATCTAAAAATTACCATGAGATTACCCTCTTTTATAAATAAAGTTTCATTATTTCTGTAATAAACGCTAAACAAGCACAAACAAGTACAAACTTAATGTCCCACTGACAAAAAACAGAAAAGAGTATTCCAGTTTTAGGAAGATGTTTTATTTGAGTTGGTACTTTGGAAATATTTCTTTATATTCACATCCTTCTTATATTCGTGTTGGTAGGCTAAGTGAGATCACTATGTGTGTGCTTATGTGATATAATTAACTAAAGGTACTCATATGATTTAAATACAATTTAAAAAAAATTAGTTAATTACAAATAAATTATGTTAATATATTAATTATATTGTGCATTATGATATATAAAATAGTTCAGTTCCATCTATGTTTTAATATTTTCTTATTTTTGGACTATGAAAGAAAGTTTTTTCTTTACTGATCTATTTTTCCTTATTGTTCAGCACATGGCAGTAGTCTTACACCCAATTTACTTTGTATCTCTGCTTTTTTGTCATTAGAGATTTTTCTTTTCAGTATGTAAATATGAACCTTATTCATTGATTTGTTACAGCTTAAGATAGCATTTCAATATGCTCAAATGATATAAATCTCTGGTGTGGAAAGAGAATTGTAATTCAGAAATAAAAAAGAATAATTTTCTGGTCACACTCCTTAAAAAATATGCTTGTTACAGTGAGTGCTTTGTGATTCTGGAGCCTAGAAGAACACAGTACTTCCACAGACTCCATATAATGGAGATTTAAAAATACACTCTTGGTAAACAGACATAATTGTCAAGAAATTATTTTGAATGTAATAACTAAACATTATATGAAAGGTAGCAACATATCCACAATGTAGTATGACCTGCTTACACTGAAGAGCCGGTATGACAGAAGTGTATTATTCCACTTTATTAATTCACAGTTTCAGGTCTTTTTGTTATGCTTTTATAAGCCTTGTATTCTGAAGACATTTATTGAAGCAGTTATTTGTCGCTGCTAGGTAAACTGGTGGCGGTGATACAGTTGGATTTTTAGTGTTACTGTTGCTAATAGTCACACTTTCGTAAAAGGTGTTCATAATGGACCTATGTATTAGCCTTGGCTGAATGCCATGGGTCCACCAAGCTGCTCTAATATTCCACTCCTCAACGGGACCAGGGAGAAAATACAATCAAAGGCTCATGGGTCCAGATAAGGAGTGGCAGAGATCACTCATTAGTTACTACCACAGGCAAAATAAACTCTGCTATGGGGAATTGATTTAGTTAATTGCCAATCAAATTAAAATAGGATAATGAGAAATTAACCTTAATCTTGAAAACACCTTCCCAGACTTAACTCAGCTTGGCAATGGAAGTTGGTATCAGTTCCTCACACGTTGTTTCCTTTGCTCATTCCTCATCAGTGGAGGATTCTTCACACTCTTGTCCTTCTCCAGTGTGATGTACCTCCCACACGAGACACTCTATGGTCTTTCTTATTGTGGGTCTTTCCCATAGACTGCAGTTTTTCACTAACTGCTCCATCCTGGGTCCCTTGCACAGGAGAGAGTCCATCAGGAATGGGCTGCTCCCCTGTAGGTCCCCTACAGTATTATCACACATCCTGCCAGCAAACCTGCTCCAGCATGGATCCCCCTCTCCTTGGGGTTACAGGTCTCGCCAAGAGATATCAAACAGCTTTAGCAAATTCTTCACCAGCGCTTAAATCTACAAGGCATTCTGCAGGACACTCAGCTAGTTGAGAAATTTTGAGTGTTAAAATAATGAGCCTCACGCAGGATAATGGAAAAATTATAGTTTATATAGCATGCCACAAAATGATCAGATACTGACAGTACTGAATGATGGTTGTAATGCTAGTTTCAGGAAGATTAAGATACTTTAGATTTATTCAGATTATTAGATTTATTATTTGTTCTTATTTAGTCTTCCAAGAATTCTGAGGTACTACCTTGAGATGGTAGAAGCCCAGCTCTTACCCTGAGCTTACAGTCTTTCTTCTATACCTCTACCCAGATTAAAGATCATTTGCTGAAACAACATGGCTTATGCCTGGTGCTCTCTTCCCAGCACACAACTCTTCCTCAAGAATTTAGAATTTTTTTCCTTTATTATCTAGGTCTTTTTGGCAGGTGATATTCTTCTCTGCTTCCTAAGGAATCCAAGTCTGCCGTGTCGATTGCCAGGTTAAACTGGTAATTAGATAAGATGCAGTTAGATAGGATCAAATA
Organism: Notiomystis cincta; assembly: GCA_013398075.1. Taxonomy (NCBI): domain Eukaryota; kingdom Metazoa; phylum Chordata; class Aves; order Passeriformes; family Notiomystidae; genus Notiomystis; species Notiomystis cincta. The sequence continues at coordinate 34,804 of VZRX01013844.1, forward strand.
AGTTACTTGATTTGCATGTAATGAGTGAGAATACAATTGATAAAAATGGCTTTGTTCTTCGACATAGACAACAAACAGTCTTAAGACTGACTTGACTGATATTGTTAAAGTAGACAGCAAATGTGATAATGACAAAGATTGTTTAATTTATTGGGATATAAGAACCTGGCTTTATTCAGTTCACATAACTGCTGTCCAAAGCTATCCTTTCACTGAAATGTATTCTGTAGTAATTTTCTATGTTTTCTTTTATGTTTTATTATATTTCAAAACAATGCATCATTTGAAAATACTTCCACAGCACACAGGAAATAGATGTGCTTTTATTTGTATTGTGATGCAATTAGCAGTAGAACACAGCATTGTTTCCCTGTAGAACTGTATCATCACATTTTACATTTTCTCTGGATATATTCTATCTCATAAAGCAGACATCAACAGTCTCTTTCCCCTGCTGCAGTTAACTCCATGGGAGTTAACACATTTGTACACGAAAGCTACCTTATCTCTATTTTGTATCAAAAGGACAAAACACGGTAAGAGAGTTGTTATTTCTTCCTCCCTTAAAAAACAAAAAAAAAAAAACAAAAAAAAAAAAAAAAAAAAAAAAAAAAAAAAAAAAAAAAGGGAAACAAAAGGAGAAGAGTTTTCAAAGCTTCCTATGAAGGCTGGATACCTAGCTCCCTCTAAAGTCTCACAGACAACTTTGAAAAATTTAGACTACATATATATTTTGCTTTCATCTTACAGATGGTTTTAATTATTTATACAAGGCCTGTCAAATTATTCATTCCTTAATTATCTCTTTTTAGCATTTACCACAAAATAACTTTTCAGTTTTGTTGGTGTTACTTTGGCATGTGCCAAAACAACTGCATAGCAATTTCTTGGTGATGAGAGCCACTCCTTTTTCTTGCTATGTTTCAGTACAATTAATGGGTGACCGATGCCCTATATCATGAAAATAATTATTTTCAAATGTGACAATCTCTTTTTCAGATGAAATTAGTTCATTTTCAAATTATTGCATGGAACAATGCTATTGACAAAAAACAGACAATAGAGGATCTTCGGCACAGACAGCTGATGAAGTACTTTTATTAAAAATAGTTTTTTGGATTTTTTTTTTTTTTATATTGCTGACTTCTCATTAGGCCAATATGCACTTAAACCAGCAAATTGCATTGATGACATAGATTAAGAGGAATCTAGTGAACAAAATAATAGAAAAGTATGGTGCCTTACTCCATATGTTATTTCATTCCTTAGTTAGATTTCTGTGTGAGTCCTTCTTTACCTAAAGAGACTTTTAATATGACTGATTTTACTTTGAGATGATCTGGGATCACTGTAAACTCTGTGCTTACAAGTGTATCTAAATTTGTTAGATTTATATTTTTTTAACTTTTATGGGTTTCAAAAAATAAAATGTATTTTTTTCTCCTGAAAAAAAATGAATAAAGCATCTAATTTTTTTTTTCCATTTTATGTGAAGGCAAGTGTACAAATACAGTGAAATACTTTGTTTTGAAACAAAACTAAATTATTTCTGTACATAAATATAAACTTACTTCAAGGATTACTTTTTTTTTTACTCCTTTACTAGTTACAACACTCAAAATCTTCTGTGGTTATTAAAAATCTTTACTAAACTGAAATAATACTTTTATTTTTTTATATAATGGACAAAGTTAAAATATACAAATGAAATCCTAACTTTTGGAAATGCTATTTTGAATCTTTCACTAGGAATTGGATGCCTTAATTTACTATTGTGTTCTATTTAGGCTTTCGGTTTTTATGTATTTGAAAAATACATATATTACATCATCTTAAGATCAAATACGTTCAGTGAGTGTGTCCAAAAAGTTATTCACTCCTTAAATTATTAAGAGCAATACTACCTAACTAGTAGTAACAATAGTGCTGGGGTTTTTTTTTTTGATTACAGTGAATACAAGTGAACAACTATATTACAGATGAAAAGAATAAAGAACATATATATGTACCTTACAATAGGTCTGCTTTCCAAAGCAAATCTCCAGATCAGTTTCGGTCACTTTGAATTTACAGGATACAAAGCTGGAAGAGAGGTACCTCAACTGTACTTAATCCAAAGTGAAAATGGACAAACAAAATATCTGCAATGTGTCTAGTATGAACCCCAGACCTTCATCACCAAGTGTTTCTCCCTACAGATCAGAGTGGTTGGACACAGCTGGTAGAGTAGATGTGCCCTCAGCGGTCCAGTGCTAGCACCTAATGTAGGTGACTAAACACTGCCAGCCTGCCAGTAGACAGAAAGCTAAGGAGATGTTGTCACTGAAGGCCAAAAATAAAAGAAGTAAACAGCAAATCCTTGGTTTCCTTGATGGAATGGGTCTCTGCGCGGATTGGTCCCACTGTTATACAAACAGGTGTGTGTTAAATGAAGTCAGCAAAGGTGACTTCTTCTCCTGTTAGTAATCCAGGCAGCCATTTTATAAATTGAGGCCTCTTACGTAGCCAATGGAGAGAGTCCGTTTGGGAATTAAAGTGCTTTCAATCACTCTCCAAAGTATCTACTGAGGATATAAAGATATCATGTTTTACTCTATATAGAGAGACGATCTTCAAGCATCTGTACGAGTAACTAATCCCAGCAAGGTCAGTTGTGCAGGAGCTTTTTAACGCAGAATAATGCCTTCACATACAAAATTTTAGATACCTTATGGGGCCCATATTATAGTTTGGTTGGGTTTTATTGTTTGTTTGGTTTTGGTTTTTTGTTTTTGTTTTTAAGCAGTAGTTAATGTTTTGTTGCAATATTTCAAAAAAGAGGGAATATAAAATCTTAAGAATATTTTTCCTGTAATTAATTGCAATACAGGTAGTGATTTGTTATTTTTCTTAGCAGATTTCTCAGTGTGAAGAGAAGAAAAACTAGTAGGAAGGATAAACTAGAAAGAAGAGGAAGAGGTGGTCTTGGAATAATTGAAAGGAGAAAGTATAATGACAGGAAACAGGCTTAATTTTCTAAAAACAAATATGACTGTTTATTTTCTATTTAATTTTTTGTAAAGCAGCATATTTAACATAAAACTTTCTATTTGGGTTTTCCTGATTTTATTTTTTAAATATTGTATGAAATGTGACATATTTATAACATGATAATAGTACCAATGTGAAATAAAATGTGAATTGTAAGAGTTACCTATAATAAGTTCAGAATATAGTTTTCTCATACTAATTCATTTAGACATTGATGGGGAAAGGTCTAAAGCTACATTGGAAATGCATAGATCTCACTAAAAAAATTGGTAAAATTGTATGTCTATTCCTGCTTATTCTTTGCCTGTTTGACAAATCATGCATGCTCAGTTTACACAGGAATGCTGGACATCTGCCTAAAGAAAATGGCATTGTAAGCCCCTACAAAGAAGGAGTGTAAAGGTGGCATCTATTTACTTGTGCTACCATATGTTTTTAACACACATTAGTATTTAGTATGCTAACATTCTACCTCTGAGGCCATATATTTGGTATTACATTTTGAAGCAGAAAGGATTTTTTTCAGACTTCTTTTTCTGCCATAGATATCTATATTTATCTTTAGTTCTTTGATAAAGTTTCTTCCCCATTTGTTGCTTTTTAAATTATGTAAGGAAAGGGGGATAAAAATAGATACTATTAGATTCCTTACTCATACCTAATGTATAATGCAAATCGAACATATAATTACTACATAAAGTAGTGTATCTCAGTGTATCTCAGTAAATCAGTGTATCTCAGAATATTAACTCATCACTCAGGAAGTCCATTATGTGTAGGCAAAAGCTATACTACACTACCTTTAACTCCTTGTTTTTCTATTTCTATCTTAAGAAACTGATCTTTATAGATAAAATGCTAGGTCTACTAGCGCTGATGAAGGAAATGACTGTAAACTTCAATGGGCTCTGAATTTTAATTTTTAGTTAGTGTTTTGTTGCGTATGTGTTCATATGAGTATGAATTGATTGAAGGATGATGGGCACTGCTAATTAACTACAGCTGTGAAGTGATATTCTTGTTTTACGTGCAGGACAGGTGCAACATGATGGAAATCAGACAGTGTACAATAAAAACTAGGAATCATCCATGCACTGTGAACTTAGCTGATTTTTGTTCACACAAGAACAGAAGATATGTCAGCTATGGAGTTCTGTTTTAGGACTTAAATTTCAGACCATGAAACGTAGTCCTGTAGCACCTTGTTGTCAATGCTTCTGCTGTTCTTTTCAGTGAAGGATTGCAGAAGAAAGTTCTGCTATTAAGTTCTGTTTGCCCATAGATCATTCCTAATGAGTGAAATGGATTCATCAACTCACACAAAATAAATGCTGACTCATTTCAAAGAAATATAAAGCAATGTAATCTTGTTTATTATATGTTTATAATAAATCAGGCTTTAAGCTTGCAATTATGTTAATGCAATTTAATAGCGTATAATAGTGTATGAATAAAACAAGTGACATTATAGGACTGCGGCAATTAGTTTGCATGTAAGAAAAGTCTTTACATATTAGTAGGAGTTTTGCTAATGAAAAAAATCCCCATGTACTCCATCAAGCATACTTGTGCTCCATCAGTTCACCTTGATCCAGAATTTTATGCTTTCCCACAGTAGCTAACAAATGAGCAAACAAGAGCACAGATGTCCAAATTTTAAAAACAAGAGAATTGCAGTGACCTTCTTCCTTCCTTGCAAAGCACTGTGCAAGGAATGCATATCAGCATCTTCACAGCAACAGCACTATTAATCTAGTTCAAGAATGTAAGAATGTAAAATTTGCATTGCAGACATAACAATGCAATTTTATAATATCGAATAAAAAGTTGGTAACACTTTGCAATAAGTGGCTAATCATTGCTTCTTTGATGCCTATTGCAATAATATGATTTCTGATAAAATCATTTGGCATAGCTGTATGCAAAATATAGAACAGCTTAAAACTCACATTTTTTAATATTATATTCCTTTTTGGACATTTTTTTAAAATTGAGGTGAAGTCATCTGCTGACTGAAGAAGGGAGACATTGTTCATATAAATTGTGTACCATATTATTAATTTAAAATAAAACAAATAATTTGTGTTATGACTTGAATAAGCAGTGCTAAAATCAGTAGGAAGAAAATGACAAATATATTATTTGTAAACAGCATGATTTCATGTACTGTAAACTGATTGAGTCATAATGGTAGGACATAGAACTGATGTGTTTAAGAATAAAAGTGTGTTATTCTAAAAAGTAATACAATATATTTAGTTTTTCTAGAATAATAATTCTACTGTTTTGGTATTCACACATGCTTTATTTGGATTTTTACTATCATTCCATCAGAGATTATTAACATAATTTAAGAAAAAAGAAACAGGTATCTTGAAGATAGAGAATATGGACATTGAGATAATATTACAAAGAAGTAATTGTAGACAAATTTTTAAGAGCTTCAGAAATTAATACAAAACTCAAGAGGAATGATACATAAATACTCAGTAAGAACAAAATTAGAATTGCCCTACTCAAGCAGGTAGCTCTACTGAAATCAATAGGATTATTCATGTAAACCAGGCCAATTACCCTTGTCCTTATTAGATCGGTATTGGACTATGGAACTATTTTAAATGTTCCTAGAAGAGTAAAATAATTCTGTACAATAATTCTGTACAAAACAGTAAAATTTTGTACAATAATTTGAGCTTAATTCTTCTGTCATGCAGAATAATTCTTTGTTTCTGGTTTAAAAACAAAACAGATGTATATGTTTTCATCCTCCTCCTTCTCCTTTTTTTCCCAGTGCAATTTCAGGACAGATTACCCTGTGAACAGCACTGACTGTAGGAAAGTTGCCTAACAGATGTTACAGACCTGATTTTAGTTGACTGTTTCTTATGGTTATTTCAAGATCAACCTGTTCTATCTGCTGTGAAGGTGTTCAGAGTCATGCCCCTTGGGGTATGTTTAACAGATCTTCTGTCACTGCAAGTTCAGATAGATTTGATGTACTTTGCCAGCCTGCCTCCCAGTTAGTGACAGCCTTTTGCTTCTGTTGTTCTTGCAGCCAGGTATGGAAGATCTGACTGTGACATGCACTTTCACATGGAACTCCTCACTGAAAATGCAGCTCTTTGCAGGATTTTTGCCTCTCCTCTCTAAATATATGTTTTCTCATAGTAACTTGTGCTTACAATGTGCAGGAGGGAAAAAACATGCAGAATGCTGAAAAATGTAGTGTTTAAAAAAAAGGTTATTTAACTAAAAAAAAAGATTGTGCATAGTTTTCCAGCATTACCTCTGGTGTGAAAAATGGCTCAAATGAGACTAAGTTTTCCAGGGCACTGGAATACCAACCTGACAGAGTTTCCATTTTAATTTTGACAAAAGCAGAATGTCATTCCATTTCCCAGATGGAAATGGAACTGTCAGGACATTAGATATTACTAAAACTATAAATTAAGACTAGTTGAAGTAATTGAGACATAATAAAGACTGAAACATCTGCAACCAGCATGAAGCATGAAAAAAAAATATTTTAAATAGAAAGATAAATCTAGAAAAAAAAATTATCAGACATATTAAGAAAATTTGAAAACTAGGAATTAAAAAAAAAAAAAGACAAACAAACAAACCAAACCAAACAAACAAAAAAACCAACAAACAAAAAACCAAACCAAACCAACCAACAAACAAA
>VZRX01013844.1:41531-63015 GCA_013398075.1 Notiomystis cincta
CATGAGAAAGAGATCTTACGAATAGGATGTTTTCCTAGAGCAATTTTAAACTTCACTGCAGTATGAGGATAAATTGCTGATTATATTTCTCTTCATTTTTGGAATGCAATGCCTTTTTTATTTTTCCCTTTTTCAATGAACAGTCTATGCTTTTCTTAATAACTTTTAATCTTAATTTTTTTATTGCATGGTTAATATATTCCACAATCTCTTTTTGTACCTCTGTATTTCCTTTCTGTCTATATTTTGACAGTAGGTCAAGTGGTTTTGAAATACTTATCTTTTCTTTTTATTTTTGAACTCTCTGTGTCTTCCTGAATTCTCTTTCATCTTTGGAAAATCTACAGATTCCTCCTCTCCGTTTTAAGAGAAAGAGTGTACAGCTTTTCTATTAGAATTCTATCATCTGTATGAATATTGCAGTTCGTATAAGATTTGCAATGGGAATGACTATTTCTTCTCAGATATTCAGACCACTTCATTTCAAATTATTCACTGATTTAGATCAAATCCATCCATGGCTTTTAAAGAGAAATAGAATTATTTTGGCTGATTTGTTGTCTTGCAATAGTTTAGTGCCCAAAGGAAGAAGAAAGGACAGCAATACCTGCTGATCCACTGCAGCTTTTTATTGAGGTTTAATTTATGTTACCACCTTTTAAAGAATTATTTTCTTCTGAAATGATAATTTGATTTGCCTTATCTTTTATAACATTATGCAAATTGTGCCTAATAAGCTGACTACATGTAAACATTTCCTTTTTCCTACATTTAATAGTTCTGCCAAGGAATCCCTGACTTGTATTTCTTTGAGATAATAAAAGATTTTACCCAGAAAAATAGTTTTTCCAAGCATCCATTTTCTAATATTTTATGTCATCACCCTCTAATTCAAAGAACTGGCAACACAAAAATATATTAAGAATACATTGGATGAACGTTTTGTCCAGTTTTGCAAATACAGTTTCAGAGTCATAGATAAATAGGGATAGAACATGCTTATGTATAGGTCTAATAAGAGTCTGAACATCACACCTGTCTCTGAAAATAAGCAAGAAAGATGTTTAAAGTTAATACTTTTGTTTGAATTATTTTCTGACTCTTCAGCATTATAGAATAATCTTAAACATGTGAGCAGGTATAAATAATATGACAAAGTGAGTTCATCTTTCAGTGAACATAATCCAGGGTTCATTTCTTCTTTGCCATTCTAATCTGACTTTAAAGCAGCTCAGAAGTCTAGTTTTACTCATACTAATATCTGTATTAAAATTTCATGCTTAAATTTAAGTTTAAACATATTTTTCATATTTATTCATAATGGTATATCCAATTTTGGTTTTGGTTTTTTTTTCCTTAGGAATGCAATAATAATCCTACCTCTTCATTTTGGTACATCTTTCCAAGTTTCTACCAGCATTTTGTCTACATTACATATCTTGTATGAAAATTGATGTTATATTTCTTAACTAGTTTTAGTCTTTCTATGGTACTCTTAATTATTTTCATTATAATAGTAGCTAAGGTCCATGATGTATTTTTCTAGCTTTAACTAATGAAGTGGTAATACTGCTACAAGTATGATTCTCAAATGAAGTACAGTTTGTACTTTTCTTAAATATCTATGTGTAAGTGTTCTAGTTCTATGATTTTAGCTATCTTTTTCTCTTTTTGTGTACTATGAGTCACATTTAAATACATTTAAATGGATTTTTAAAATACATTTAAGTGGAATTTTTATGTCTATGTGTTCTTATCTAATAGATAATCAATTTTTGTACCATGCCTTCATACACTTAAGTATTTCATTTATTGGATTTATTCTGTTATTTTGATTTTGGTTTATGTGCTTTTTAAAATTATTTTCAGAATTTCAAACTGGATCAGATCTAGGGTTGTTCTTTGTATCATGCTATTTACATATAGGCTTTGTGTTAGTTGATGAGAAATTCATCAGCACCTGAATTGAAGGTAATCACCTGCTGCTACGATATTTTTATAATCTCTTCCTCTGCTGTGTGTGAACTATCTTTGACCTCAGTTGACCTTCTATGATTACAGTGATTATCTGATTGGATTTTAGTCCAGTCACATTGCTGCTTGAAAGGCTTCATCTACTTAGTCGAATAACTTGAGCTTGCAGTGTAAAGATATAATATGAAATAGACCATAACATTATTACTTAAAAGATTGTGCAAGAAATCCCCAAAAGATTAGCATGCTTGAAAAAGACACAACCTTTAGAACAATGTTTTTTTCATAGGAAATATATTGAAGGTATGTAAACCTTCATAAGGAACATCTACGTTTTATTACCTAGGGAAACATCACCTTGTTTCTTCTGCTTTGTATAGATTTGCACATAACCAGTATATATATGTTTGTAAGGCCTGTGTGAGGATTTCTGAGATTTACAAGAGAATGAACTGCTTCCAACCTTTTTTTTTTTTTTAATGATACTGCTTTACTAATAAGCCCCCCCCAAACAAGCAGTTTGACCTAAGCCATATCCTTGCCACAAGCCAAAAGACAAGCTGTGAATGATTAGACTTTGAAATTATATTCAGTGAAGCATGCTTCTAGACAGACAGAAACAAAAGTCAGCCCGAATTTTTTATAAAGCAATGTAGAGAAATGTTCCTTTCCTGCTTATAAAATGTAAATGTGCAAAGGGGCTGAAAATAGCTTGAGAAAAGTGCAGATAGTAGGTCAGTACTGTTTCTTTGAATATATATATATTTCCATCATTATAGTGCATCTTAAACCAGTTCTAGCTCTAAAAAATAAATGCTCAGCATTTATATATAGAAACTGCAGTCCTATCCATTTTATTTCTGTAAGTGATGTCATTAAATCAATGGTGGAAGTCACACAAGGTAAGCACGTATGGCCCTTTGTGTGTCTTTTTAAAAAGATGCACATTTATCAGAGAGATTCATTATTAAAATGTGATGGTGGAGAGATAAATCAGTGCTGGTTTTTAAAGGTTAGATCAGTTATATGGGTCTTCAAAGCATGTGCTGTTTTTATCATAATTAAGAGCTCTTCTTAACAAGATAATCTTTTTTCTGCTTTAAATGCATATTTTAATGTTGGGTCTGACTTTATGGCTCCTGAATCCTATAAAAAGAGCTCTCTGGAGGATGAGTTTCCTCCGTCATGGAAACTTTGGAGTTTTCAGGAGTTTTGCTGCACAAACAAAACTCATTGAATATTTTTGGGAGAACGAAATGTGTAGAGATTGAACTAATTCTTGTACTGATTAACTGCTCAACAGAACAGTAAATGATCATATTGTAAATGACATAAGAGTACTTTGGTATCTTATAAAATAAACAAGGTAAAATAATTGGCAAAATTATTCATATTGGCAGTACTACTGAATTACTGAGTAACCCTAGGAATCCCTAGTATCCTTCCATAGGATAACTGTGAGAAAAATTTCTATGAAAATTAAGTGAACATGAATTCAAAGAAATCAAAATAGAATGGATACAGATGACGATCTTTAGTTTTGCTCATTTTAAAAAATATAGAAAACATCTACATAGTTAAAACAACAAAATAAAAAATGAAAGGTATTAAGACAATTTCTTTCTGGGTATGAGGTAGAGAGAGTGGACTGCTAGAGAGAAAGCATGAATATTAAATGGAGGAAAAAAAATCAATATAAACAGCAGGACAGTGCTACTGTAGGAAGAAAAATATTGTCCATTAATAGATTTTACATAGAATAAAAAGAATCACAGAATCACATAGTTGTTACATTTGGAAGAGACCTCTCAAGATATCTAATCTAACTCTATTGCAAGCCAGGATCACCAAAAGTGAGTTGCAAGTTAACATATCCAGGTAGGTTTTGAATGTCTTCGGAAGGGGAGAGTGCATGACCTCCCTGAGCAGCCTGTTCCACTGCTTTACCATTCTCCATGTAAAGTTCTTCCTCACATTGACGTGGAACTTGTATTTTAATCTATGGTTACTGCTACTCGTTCCATTGTTGGGCAGCACCAAAAAGCATCTGGCACCATCCCATTGTCACCTGCCTTTGAGATATTTATAGGCACTAATGAGATCCCCTCTCAGTCTTCTCTCCTCTAGACTGAAAAGAGGATTCCAGACCCCTCATCATCCTTTGGCCCTCCACTGGACCCTCTCCAGTAGCTCCTTGTCTCTCTTGTGCTGAGGATCCCAGACCTGGACACAGCATTCCAGGTGTGGCCTCACTAGGGCTGAGTAGAGGGGCAGGATGCCCTCCCTCGACCTGCTGGCCACACTCTTCCCAGTGCAGCCCAGGATACCCTTGGCCCTCCTGGCCACAGGGGCACTGATGGCTCCTGGACAACTTGTGATCCACCAAGAGTCCAGGTCCTTCTCCACAGAGCTGCTCTGTAGGAGGTCAGCCCCAGCCTGTGCTGGCACTTGGGGCTGTTCCTCCCCAGGAGCAGGACCCCACACTTGCCCTTGTTGAGCCTCATCAGGTTTCTCTCTGCCCAACCCTCCAGCTGATCAAGGTCCCACGGAATGGCAGCAGAGCCTTCAGGTGGATCAGCCACTGCCCCAGTTTAGTGTCACCAGCAAACTTGCTGAGGGTGCATTTGATCCCTTCCTCCAGGTCATTTGATAAAAGTGATCAATGTTTGATAAAGGAAACTTGGAAAAATTCTGGAACAGTATTTAAAAATATGTAGTGCAATCCAAACCCCAACTAGAGGTTAAGAGAATAATATTTTTTTAATTATTCTATTTTGTGGTTGCTTTTGATTCCAGGGGATTGACTTTTTGAATCAAAGATCATTGGCAGTCTAACTTGTTTTGTTTTAATTCACATTTTTTTCTCCTGATTTATTTCCCCATTTGGATTTGATACTGTCCCATGACATCCAATTATTTTTTACATTTGAAACCACAGTCATAAAGACATATTCCTGAATACATACATGTTCCACTTCAACCAGGTTTTCAGCAAGTTTTAGCAGAATATTGACTCACCTTGATTTTAAATTCAAATTTAATACTGAACATAACAAAACTAATATAAGTATTTATTACTAAATTCTTCAAATTTTAAACATTGACCTCTTCTTAACCTATCAATACCAAGGCTTCCTTGAATTTTATTTTTGTAATCAGTTTGGGTTTTTTTTCTCTTACAAAGAAAATCTCATCAACTATAACCTCAGCCTGTAGCACATATTGGCAGATTGTAATCAGTTTTCAGAAGAATACCTAGGTGGTACTTTTCCTAGAGCAAACCAGTCATATATATTTGGATGATAACACAGGGTTTTTAATCCTCTGGAAATATTCTCACAAATAGTAGTTGTGAGGTATGCAAGGACTTCAAGTTGTTATATCTAAAAATGGATTATTGCTCTAAAGCACTGCAGTTTTTGATATGAAGGTGTTATTTAGACATACCCACAATTTATCATAAATGACTGGAAAAGGTGCCAATAAGAATTTCAGATAAATCATTTTCACAGTTTTCACTTTTTTATGTAAGTCCTTACTTAGGGATCTATTAAGGATGAAACATTATCTCATACCAGTCTGAGCCTATTGATTCTTTTCCCATTACTGCAACTTTAAACAGATAAAACTAAATCATAATTGCTATGTGGGGTGCATTCACTGCATATATCATCAATAAACTAATGTATACTCTGTTTAAAAATGAAATTTTAATTCAAATATTCTTCTTGGTAGTCAAGTTGCATACATCCAGGGCTCGATATCAAAAACCACTCTAACCTGGATTTCAGGTACGACTCAATTTAAAAATGAAAATAAATATGAGAAACCTCCAATTTTATCAAATTGAAAACAAACAAAAAAACAAAACTGGGATGATTGTTGGCAACTAACTTTTTTTGATTCTCAACTTGAAGGAAAGATGAATTGATTTAAGACATCAACAAATTTCTGTAGGATTTTAATAAAACATGCTTCCTGTTTGAAGACATACATTTTTTGTGACATTAAGAAGTGTGAGGTGAATTAATACTTTAGACCTCATGCTGCAGAAGTCTAACAGAATATATTTTTTCTTCCATATTAGGGAAATTGGGTTAGAAAGTCCCAGGATTACAATATACAGAAGATCTGGCTTGACATATTCTAGTGGCATACATATTTATAAATGCAGGCAACTGCTAAACAAAACCCTCAAAATCATTGATTGCTGAGCAATATGCTGAAAGAGTTAGTATTAGATGTTACTAAACAGAATTGAATGTCTAATTTTAAGTAATTTTCTTCAGCTATCACTAAGGAAAGCAACAAATCCAACAAATAGGTTGAGAGTCAAGAAATGAGAAATGAGAACTAATTTTCCATCAGTAAGCATATATATGCAACAGAGTTCCATATGTATGCAAGTACAGGTGGTCATAGGAAGACGCATTGCAGGTATGCAATTGATTTAGTGAGAGATTAGAGATTAGAGACTGATTTAGTGCCTGAAATGTGGCCTCAAGTGCTCAAGGCATTATTGAGCTGGATTGTTACAAGGAGTGAACCTGCAGAACTTAATAGCAGGGATACTCAGTAAGTCTAAGCTTTAGTAGATCTTTAAGATCAGCCTTTATTCTTTTGTGTAGGCCTTGAAATCAACCAGATTATTTGTCTGATGAAAATTGCAGTATCTTAGATTGTACCTAGTATGTGGATGCTGGTGTTCACACCAAATAAAATATGGACCTATTTGCACAGAAATTTTACTATTCCTTCCCTATTTATTATGTGAGTATTTGAACATAAGCTCATTGCTGCTTAGTTTTGAAGTGAAAGGTAGAGCTGAAACATATTATTTTAGAAACTGGACAGTACTTCGCAATAAACCAGGCTTGCTCATTCCTCTTAACATGAAGTCATAAAATCATAGAATGTCAAGGACTGTAAGGGACCTTAAAAATTATTTAATCCTAACCCTCCCCTGTCATGGGCAGGGACACCTTCCAGCAGGCTAGATTGCTAAAGGTCTTACCCAGCCTGGCTTTGAACACTGCCAGAACTGTGGCATCCACAACTTCCTTAGGCAACATGTTTCGGTATCGCACCACCCTCACAGTAAAAAATTTCTTCTAATAGCCAACCTAAACATCCATGATAATGAAAACATGATAAAAATTTGTGACACTTTTTATGGAAGTGGAATTGTCTTGAAAGCTTTCACTGCTAGTTGTCAAAATATTTTTTAAGTTCTCAAGCACTGAAAATTAGCGAACTGTCATCAGAGAAATCTGCTCCAGTAAGACCCATTATTTTAATTTCTTATTGAAGTTCTGTTGAGAAATAAGCTATGCAAACTCTTGTTTTATGTAAACAAAACATGGTTATAGGTGTCTCCTGTAATATGACAAGAACAACTAATACCAGAAATTTAAAGTTAGATTTAGGTATCTTTTTATCTTGAGACATTCAACCTATTATAGAAGGCAAAATCCAGGTTTTCCATTAGTGGATTTATTTGTTTCTGATAGAGTATGAAATATTACAAGCTCCCTTGACTGAAATCAAGCAGGATTTCATGCCCTGAATAAAGAAAAAAATCCAAATAAACAAACTGGGGAGACAGGAATCCTAAATTATGCGTGGAATGTGATACAAATGCCAGCTCAGGAATTATCAGCTCAGTTCACTGACAGGTCTGTCATATTTTTACAGAGTCATAGATTGATTAAGATTGGGAAAGACCTCTAAGATCCAACCAGTCTAAATTTTCTGATCCATTTGGCATCCTTCTGCCTGCAGGGTTCTGAGTCACAGAGGAACTATTAATTTGATCTCCATGTTGAGATATATGTCGTCTGCATGTTTGCTTAACTACACTTAAGTACTAAGCTGTAGCTGAGCCAATAAGATTTATCAAACCAAGTTGTGATGCACTGAGTCAGTCATACAGCACAATTGGTTTACAACATGTATAACTTTGCTGCAGGTAACTGGGAATTAAATAATCCTGATTTATTTACTTTCTGTGTGTGCTGGAGTATACCATGTGTTACACAGAAAACTGATTTGCAAATGGTAACAAACTCAAGAATAAATATACACTTTTTTTGTTGTTGTTGTTGTTCTCTAACAAGTGATAATTATCATAATTGATTTTTATAAAATTCTGATTGTTTTGCAGCCACATTTTAAGTACTAGAATGCTGTGATCAGTCTCCCCCTGAGTTTTCTCTTCTACATGCACCAGACTAACTCCTTTAGTCTTTCCTCATAGGGCAGATTCTCCAGCTCTTTGACAATTTTTGTCGTGCTCCTTTGGAGCTTCTCCAGTCTTTCTGCATCTTTCTTGAACAGTGGGATTGAGAACTGGATGCAGTGTAATCCAGTCATGGCCTGGCAAACACTGGGTGGGATGATCATGTCTCTATCTCTGCTAGTAATTTCCCTGGGGATGCAGTACAGATCATATTTTCCTTTTGTGAATCCTGTTCAATAGGAGCTCCCTTCCGGCAAGCCTTTTCCTAGCCCCATGCTTTTTAGTCTGGACTGGGTTCTCTGGCAATCTCATCCCAGGACTTTGCATTTGGCTTTCTTAAAATACAGGTTTGAGCTTTGCACAGTTATTGATAGCATTCTCTACCAACCTGTCCAGGCTTTCTTTCAAGAGGCTCTCTGTTCTGATAAGTTCATGCAACTGTGCAGTTCATTGTCATCCACTCGCAAGTCTTAATCGTTCTGCTACTTGCTTGTTAAGTTCTAGTAAGTGTCTGAACTATTTGGTATAACAGGTAACAGGAAAGTAAATAGCCAGTGATAGGAGAGGTTTCTATCTGTTTTAGTACTTAATGCTAAGCATAAAAATTGTTTCAAAATAATGGTGCCCCAATGCGTTTCCTTGTGAAATGGACTTTTACAGAACCCTGAGTTTTCATTTATTGTTTCATGGGAATATTTACATTTGACAAAAATTAATTAAAGGTAATTTGTATCTCCCTTCAGCTATGCCTCCAGTTCAGTAGTCAAAATATGAGACAGTAGTGTCTTATTACTTCCAGCGCATGCTCACAACTTGCTTTGCAAAAATTCCAAGAAATGTTGACAAGTGTTGTTATTACCTCCAAGATCCAAGCAGACAGAAATTTTTCCTTGTGCTGTATATAAGGCTTTGACCTTTACTCTGTAAGCTAACTCTTCTGGCCAAAGTGGACATTTTCCTCATTCATCTTGTATCTAGAGTTTAATCTTAAGTACTCCTCTATAGTGAGGAGTAAGTAGTGTATATTTTACTCATAAATTTTTCATGAGACAAAATTAATTAGGAATATAATCTCTGTTATACAAATAACATTGCTGTGTGATTCATGGGAAACAGAGAGAAGTTGGAATCAATGTTTATTAAAAAATTGTAACAAACTTATTGGTCTCACTACTAATATGTTGACTTAGGTCATTACATATTTGAAAACTTCTGGTAAAAGGAAGTTCTTTTCTGTTCACAGAATTTCTGTTCTTCCTGAAATTGAAATATGAATAGAGTAAAAGATTGTGAAGTGATTTGGAAGTAATGTTTATCTTTTCTTATGTTATATGTCTATCCAGTTAAAAGAATTTTGGGAAAATTTTCCTAAACTTATTGATATGTCATGACTCACTTTTAAAACACCATATGAAATCGCACAATATATTTTTCCTCCCCTAAACACCTTCTAGGAAATCAACAGAGGTGCCTATCTGAAATGCTTGTATATCAATGCATGTAGCATGTGCAAGAAACACAGCGAATTAGTGATCTGTGAAGACCTGTGGCAAAACTTTGATTTAGTTGGATCACAGCGATTCAGTGGAACAGCTTACATGATTGGAGTACTTCAACTGAATTATTAGGGCTAGTTTTTAGGAAGGACAGAGCAGGAAGATGAGGAGGTAGAGCTGCCCTTTATTTAAGAGAGCAGCTGAAATGCATGGTGATGGCTGATGAACAAACTGAGAGCTGTTGGGTAATAGTGTAATAATGGGAGTCTGTTGTAGACCACCTGACCAAGAAGAACAAGGTGAGACCTTCTACAGACAGCTGAAAGAAGCTTCACATTTATAGGTCCTGGTCCTCATGGCTGATTTTATTCACACCAGTATCTGCTGGAACAGGGACAGCACAGCATGGCATAAATCATACAGGACATTTCTGAAGTAACAACTTCCTGACTCAAGTGAGAAAGGAACCAGAATGTAGAGGTATTTTGCTGGACTTCATACTCTCACACACAGAAGGATGTTAGGAATGTGAAAGTCAAAGGCAGCCTTGATTACCATTCCCATGAGATGGTGGAGTTCAGGACCCTGAGAGGAGGAAGCAGAGCAAAAAGAAAGTTACATCCCTGACTTCAAGAGAGCAGGAACTGGCCTGGGTTTTGAGGCTTATCTTGAAACAGTCCTGTTACATAAAGCCTTGGTTGGAAGAAAGCCTCAAGAGAAATGGTTGATGTTCAGGACTCATGTCTTGCAAGCTCAGAGCAGTCTATCCCAACAAGCAGGAAGACAGGCAAAATATCTGGGGGCCTGCATGTGGGAAAAAGTTCCCACAAAACTCAGACATGAAAAGGGAGTATATGAAGGGCGGAAACAGGGATAGGTAACCTGGTAGGAATAAAAAGACACTTTAAGCTTGGAGACATGAAGGTAGGAAACTCAAAGCCCAGAAGGAGTGTCTGATGAAATGGAGTCTGATGTCAAAGGCAAGAAAAAGATATCTGTAAATATATCAACAGGTAAAGGAAAACTAGGGAAAATATGGTCCTACTACTGCATGAGGTGGTACCTTGCTGTAAAATGCCATGGAAAAAGCTCAGGGTAGTGAATGCCTCTTTTTGCTTTACTAGCAAATTTGGTCTTTAAAAATCCCACATATCTAAAACCAGGGACAACATCTGAAGTAGGAAAATTATATAATTGGTGAAATAGAAGCAGGCTAGGGAAAACTTAAACAACCTGAGCATATATAAATCTATGGACCTTGATGAGTTGTGCCCATGAGTCAGGCCTGATGTCATTGAAAAGCCTCCCTTGATTATCTTCAAAAGATCATGGTGACTACGAGAGGTATCTGAGGACTTCAAGAAATAAGTGTCACTTCTATCTTCAAAAAAGGCAAGAAGAAGGACACAGAAAACTACAGGCCTCACCTTCATCTATGGAAAGGATACTGAAAAACATTTCTAGGCAATTGACCAAGAGGAAAACTAGCAGGAGCAGTCAGTATGAATTTACCAAGAGGGAGTCATGCTTGACCAACTTCATAACCAATGTTGATAGGACAGGTTTGGTAGATGAGGAGAGAACAGCGGATACTGTCTGCAAAGATTTCACTATGTCTTTTGACACAGCCTATTTCACCTGACATTAAAGAGACAGTTTTCTTTTAGGAATTCTTTACAGAATGATGGTGATGTTATTACAGGGGTCAGAAGGAGGAATCAGTCACATCTTCCCATGACATCTGCACAGAAAAGTTGTTGATAAGTTTTGGAGGTGGAAAGTGAGATCATTTGAAAACCAGAGAAGGCCAGAAAGTGGTGGTGAGTGGAAAAATAATCTGTTTGGAAACTGGTAACTAGTGGTATACACTAGGGGCCAATCCTGTTTGACTCTGTTCAGTATTATTTTTAATTATCTGGAGAATGGGGGAGACTGCAGCCTCAGCAGTTTTGTAGATGACACAGAACTGGCAGGGGTAACTGATAGACCAGAGGTTTGTGCTGCCATGAAGAGGGACCTCAATAGCCTGGAGAAATAGGCTGATTCAACATAATAAAGTTAAGAAAATGCTGGAATTAGCACCTGGAAGGGAATAAGATCACACTGGGCTCATCTGGGAAATGGTTTTGAAGAGAAGGTGACAGACACATCCAAGCTGAACATTAGCAACCACTGGGCACTTGAAACCAAGATGACCAACAGCTTCTTAGGCTAGGAAGAGATTTGTCAGCAGATCAAAGCATGATCTTCCTTTTAATTGAGCACTAGTGGGCCACATGACTATTATATACCAGAACACTGTGTTCACTTTGGGGTTCCTCAGTTTCAGAGAGCTATGGACATATGAGAGAGAGTTCAAAAAAGGCCACAAAGATGATTTATGGGCTGGAGAAACTCTCCTATTAGGAAAGACTTAGAGAAACAGGACTGTTCAGCTTGGAGTAGGGGAAAACTCAGGGTGGTCTCTTCAATGTGTGCAAGTATCTGAAGGCAAGGTGTAAGGAAATAAAACCAGGATCTTGATGGTGGCAAATGACAGGGCTTAGATTGGGCTTAGAATGGGCTTAGACTGAAACACAGGACTGTCCACATTAGCAAAGTTTTGGGCTGACTGAGCACCTGAATAGGTTGCCCAGGGAGGTTGTGGATTCTCCATCCTTGGAACTAATACAAAACCCCAAATATTCAATGGTGCCCAGTGGTCCCAGTGATGGGACATGAAGCATTAACTGAAACATGGGAGCTTCCATCTGAACATCAGGGAACACTTTCTCAAAGTGAGAGTGACTAAGAACTGGCACAGAGTGCACAGAGGGGTTGTGGACTCTCCATCCTTTGAGGTATCCAAGAGCTGCCTGGAAGATTTGTTTATTTTGTTTGAGGATGTAGGTTGGATAAGGTAACCCTTCCAATCTTAACTGTTCTGTGACACTGTGGTCTACAATGTCAATATTGAAAGATACTAATCACACCTGGCAGCTAAACAAAACTTGAATTGAGAAGCTATTCATCCAGGACTGGGTAATTTGGAAAACATCTTCATGTATGGGACAAGAAGTCAAAATTGCAGTAGAGGAATTAGGGAATTTTTTATGGAAGATAAGTTTATAAATTTGAATCTTAATTGCTGAACAATAGAATAGTCTTTGACTTCTTCCTTCAAAGAAATCCATTTTTATATCCAAAAAGAATGCCTATCTGCTAGTTTAAAATGTTTCTAAAATTATAATTCCAAGTATTTTTGTGTTCTAATGATTAAAAATATTTTTTTTTAACACTAGCAGTTTACATAAAAAGTCATTAACTCTTTGTTGAGCTAGAACATTTCAAATCCACACAGCTCTAGAGAATATCAGTTTCAAAATAAATTTTAAAAAAAGGAAAATCTTTAAAAGTTAAACTTATTTTGATACAGGGAACAGAACTAGTTATGATAATCTAGGAAGATATATCTAATATTAATTTTGTTTTACATAATGTTAATATATAGTGCTGGACCAAAAATTACAGTGTACAATTTCAGTTTCTTCAATGCTAGATACAACAACATTTTGCAAATTGGTCTAGAGATCAGACATAGCTTTTTCTGTCTTAGCTGCTCATTATCAGTATTACTATTACATTATCAATAACTGTCAATCATATAAGCAAATTCAAAAAGCAGAATTGTTATATTAAGAAAAAATAAACTTAGAAAAAATTGGAAGACTTTTTGCCTGCCTAGTTCTCATTATACAAATGCTTTATATATCAACCCAATTAAGGAATTTAATATGCCGTAAACTACTAAAGATAACACGTTTTCAGATTTTATGCTTCATTCCTATTCAGTCAAGTTACTAATTCAATATGAGGTCCTATGTTGCATCTCGTTTTATCACGAATTGGATTATAAGGTCTTCAAAGTAGAGAAATCTTTGATTACTGAGATCATATTTAAATATTAACTCAGATGAAAGCACCTCACACCAGCTGTTTCTATTTAAGCCTCTTCTTGTGTTCACATTAAAATTGTAAAACAATGGTCAGCTTCTTGAAGAGATGTTAGATTGGATCATGATGTTCCTAGTATTTTGTTTTCATAAGTGTTTGACCAATAGTCATCAGAGAAATGAAAAATTTTCCCTGAAATTTCTTGACTCCTTTATCATATAGAACTAAGTTTGTCAGTGTTTAGAAGACATATCCCTACTCTACATTTTAGTGAGTAAGGCATGAGTAGATTCCAGGCAGACTAAGACTCAATATCTCATTACCTCATCTGTAATTCTGCAATTCTGTGAATTGCTCTCCTTTTGTTTAGTTTTGTTTTGTTTTGTTTTTAAATTTTAGTAATGTATAAGGAATAAAATGCCTGCCATTCAAGAAACTAATTTTATAAGGGTATGAAAGTAATAGCACTTTAATGTGTGATTTTATCCTCAGTGAAACATTTATCAATAAATAATATTTATTGCCGTAAATAATTTGTTCACTGGAAATGCTTTTAACTTCACCTACTCATACAACATAAATTAAAAGTTATAGAATTGCTCTCTAAACACACATGCAGTACAGGTAGGAAAATTTTCCTGCTGCTCCTGTTGACATTGAACAATTTTGTTGAATTCTTTGTACATGTTTATAGAGGCAGCAGGATAGATTCTTTTCTTAATGGTATACCTACTTTTTAGAAATGTGATATTTGTAACTATAATAGACATAGGAGGGTTTGGTTGGTTTTTTTTTTTTAGAATTAGATCAAGGGAGATTTTTAGCAGTCTAATGAGAATTTCGAATTAAAACAAAGCTCCATAGAAGCCTGGGGAACATGATGCATACCAGGATTTTATTTCCGCCTCTGAATTCAGACTACTAGATTTTTTGGAAATTTTGCCTTTCCTTCCCCCACCCTGTCTGCCAAGGAATTTATTGTTAAATGTCAATTTCTATGAGTTTGTATTTTGTTATAAGCAGAATTCAAGTGAGCAATCTTTTATGCATATGAAGATGATTGAAACCCTATTAATTGACAGGGAGTCATATCAGATTGTACAGTTAACATTGTACCTGACTTCCTATATTACTTCACTTTTATATAGCTTCCTCTGATTTAATGGAAACAAAACTCTTAAACCTCAACAGCGTTGTAAGTAGATTAATTTTTAACTAATTCTTTCTTATGGCTAGAAGTAATCTGTCAGAGTTTTGCTCAGATTTTAAATCTATTCAGCACTCCTTAGATGCTTAGCATTCAGACAAGAATAGAAATAGATTCTAATTTGTGCATCAAAGTTCCCTGAGAATGCCTTTTAAATCAGGAAATCGTATAGATATAAAGCAAGACAAGAAAGCAAATAAGCTTTTCCAACCATAATTCTAATTCTTGGTACTGTCTTTCCTGGATTTATTTGGTCAGAGTCCAGTAGCAGGCACAAAAAGAATTTTTAACTCTCTTCCCTGCCTTGTCCCTCATTCTTTCCAAAGTGGATACTCATTATCAGCTCTGTTCACTTTCTGTGGTTGTCTTTTGTGTTCTTGCAAAGCAGGGATGTAAGGAGATTAGTTCTTGATGAAGAAGGGAGAAGGTTCTGCTGTAAAATATGTTTGTTCATTACAAGCTCTTATTGAGGTACTCTGATAAAGGAGAATACACATTCTTATTAAGAATATGTAAAGGTTGTCCACCCAAGGGATTAGGAATATTTTGTGTTGTATGTTTTAACACAATTCTGAATTAACTAAAGGTACGGGAGATGTGACCACAAAAAATTACCACATTGTGGTAAAAATTACCAAGTTGGTTTTTTTAACACTCTAATTGCCTAAATTGCAGTAAAGATAATGGGAGTTAAGGTCGTAGGAGTACTTTAAGTGTAAAGCTGCTGAAGATGTGCATCTATGTATCTATCTAAATGACTATTGGCTGAATATAAATAGAAAGCATTCTGTATATCTGTGTCTGTTTCTGTGGGAACAGTAGGAATGCTGAGTGCTGTGATTTGAACTAACGACGTTACCTGTACTATTGTGTGTGCAGAATGGATTAAAAATGGTAGCAGAAGAAGATTCTCTTTTCTGAGTAGCCACAAAGCATATTGGGAGACAAAAAGAACCCTAAACCTCAAACACCCAGGAAATTATGGAAATATGTCTACACATTTAGAAAATTTTCTTGGACTTTTCAGGCATTGTATTGAACAATAGGCTTTTTTTTTTTTCCCCTTGAGGAATAGAAGAGACAAAAAGGGAATCTTTCAATATGTATAGCTTTGGTTTTTTTCAGTGATTTGCTAGGGACAATGAGCAGCTTGGGTTGTCTTGAGTTCAGGAAACCTTTGATGTCCAGGTAAGAGAAAAAAGGAAGCATTAATGATTCCTTCAGAAACAACAATTTTCTATTGATGCCCTGAAAGAGCAATAAGCTCTTCTGGAAATTCTTGTATGGGAGTATCCAACTGATACATAGTGTTTTTATTGAAATTTTCTGACCCAAATGTTCCCACTTCAACTATGAAAATATCAGTGGGTTGTAAACAAGGTAGATGTTATTCATATCTACTTCTGTGAGTAAAGCCATGAAAATCTGTCTGCTTAAATGCATAGAGTCATGCTGAGAGGAAGCAGACTGTTATTTACCATACAAAAATCAAACTAACAAGAGTCTTTGAAACAAAGACATTTATTTTATTCCAAAACTGATCTGTCAAGTAATCAGTTAAAATTGATTAAGGTGTTTGAAACTATGTATTCTTTTTTAAAAAACTTTCTAGTAAAAGTACTAATATTTCCCCATGAACTTTAGAAACTAAATAATATCACTTTGACATCATCCATGTTTTAGTAAGAATTATTGGGGAAAATACAGAAAATAAATATAGGTAGATTTTAGCAAGACGTGTGTGTTTTAAATTATTATGATACATTAGCAGGTACATGAGTATAAATCTGGGCATTTATCTGCTGTTCAGTAGATGTGAAAAAAATAATTACTAGCAAAATTAATGGGGGTTTTGTTGTGGGATTTCTTTCTTATAAATGCTATGCCAAAAGGTATGTATCTAAAATATGTAGATAGTAATAAAATGCTTAGGTGGTTTAAGATAAGACACTTCACTTTGTGAAAAGAATTTACATGGTGAGAAATTAGCAGCTAGTTCTGCCCATAAAACTGCATTTTCTCATTAATAATTTCCATTATTTGTTTACAACTGGAACTGTTAATGGTGAAAAATGCATTTTTTGCCTTGCCAATACTCATAAATCTATGAAGAAAAATTTTTCCCTATTTCCTCTGAAATTCAAAATGTTTTGCAATATCATATATTTTAAGTACTTTTTCTTTAAGTGGCCTTACTATTAGCAAATATTTATTAATCTAAATTGTCTTTTCAGAAAACCTTGGGCTAAATAAGAACAATAGTAAAATCACTGAATTCTGAGATCCTCAAGTCAATTTCAGTGTTCGTTTGGCTACATGAAGATTTAAATAAAGTGTAAGTGAATTATTAAATGCAGACCTTTGAGAATTTTTTAGGATTCCTGAAATTTAAGCTGCATTGACAGATCCTCATGCCCACATGGCAGTGTACTGGAACAAGGAGATTGTTAAGCAAACAAGGACAAAATAACTAACCTTTTCTCCAATGACTTTTTGATGAAATCACAGTTTTGAGCTTGTGTTGTCCCAAGACTCAGTGCACTTGTATCTGTAGAATAGCTAGAAAATTTTCTGAAAATAGCCCCTCCCCACAGAACTTTATATGTACTCTGAGTCCATAAGCCTAAGAAAAATAGAGATTGAGAATATTTTCACACAAAGTCTCAGAGTAGCTCTATGGGAGACACAGATAATTTGAAGTATGAATGAAAATGTTATGGATGATAAAAGTACTTAGGAGAAACAGAACCACATAATAAAACAATAAAGCATGTTCATCTTCAGTGCTGATGTCTTGTCTACTCACACTTGAAACAGTTTCACACCATCAGTATTCAGCCTAATGTTTGGGATTTTTCTTATCCTTGCACTTAATAAAATCACAACTGTCCTCTGATAATATTGAAGTGCATGGAGAATCTGTCCAATATTTAATGATCATACTTTTTTTCACATACCTCACAATTTCAGGCTGTTTGTGATATGAGCTTACTTACCTTTTGCAGTCAGTTTCAGGACAATCCAAAGGGGGAATTTCTTTGAGATACAGTATTATATTCTACGATGATGAATTTATAAACATATTAAGGTTTTTTTTTCTTTTTTAAGGTAATTATTTGCTTTGATGAAAGCAAATAAAAGGGAAAGAAAAATATAACTCATACAAATTCTCTTTAGAAGGATCCTGTAGTAGTTTTAAAGTTTATAAGTCAATTTAAAACAATACCAAACTCTGTAAATGATAGCTAAAGAGAAGATTGTAGCACACATGATAGAGTTATGCTTTCTTGTGTTTCTTCAGAAGAAAAGAAAAAATCATTGGAATTATGATGAGTGAAGCAATTTGTTCTAAAATGATTGTTCAAAGTATTCTTGAGAAACGTCACCTTTAAATTAACAGAATTAAGGATTATATAGTATTAGTACTATCTCTGTGATGTAGCTTGGATACTATGCTCATTATTAGAGCATAGCTGTAAAATTCCTAGGTATTTAGGTAGTAAGTAAACCTTTGCTGACAGGTATTGGATGCAGGACTTGAAGAAATACTAATTCTGTCTTCCAGCAACAATAAAATAGAGGCAAATGTCCAGTCCCTGAAGGGCAGGGAGGCACTGCAGAGACAAATTAAAGAGATGGTCTACCACCAACCAGTAGGTGCTGGATTCTACACCTGGGCCGGGCAACCCTGGTTGTGTGGATAGACTGAGGAATGAGACAGTGAACAGTGGCACTGAGGAAAGGACCTGGGGGTCTTGACTGTCAGAAAGCTGAACATGAGCCAGCAGTGCCCTGGCAGCCAAGAGGACCAACCCTGTCCTGGGGGGCATCTGGCACAGCATTGCCAGATGATCAAGGGAGGGGATTGTCCTGCTCTGCTCTGAGCTGGGGCAGCCTCACCTCCAGTGCTGGGGGTAGTTTTGGGTGCTACCGTATAAGAAAGACATTAAACTGTTAGAGACCTTCCAGAGGAGGGCCATGAGGGTGGTGAAGAGTCTGTAGGGGAACCCTTATGAGCAGCAGCTGATGTCACTTAGTTTATTCAACCTGGAGATCATGAGGCTGAGGGGAGACATCACTGAGGTCTTCAATGCCTTCATGAGGGGAAGTGGATGGATAGACACTAAATTTACTTTTGTAACCAATGACAGGTTCTGAGGGAATGGCATGAAGCTGAGTTGAGAGGTTTAGGTTAGATATTAGAAAAAGATTCCTCACATAGAAGGTGTTCAGGCACTGGAACAGAGAAATGGTCACAGCACCAGTCTGACAGAGCTCAAGAAGCATTTGGACAATGCTCACAGATCCTTGGTGTTATTCTTGGGGAATCCTGTGTAGGGCCAGGAATTGGGCTCAATGATCCTGATGGGCCTCTTCCAACTCAGTATGTTCTGTAATTCTAAATAGTCAGTTCTTGCATTCAATTTCTATATGATCCTCTTTTTAATATAATAATATCTGATTTCTGTGAAAAATAGGCATTGGCTCTATTTCTGTAGATAGACATAAGTACATGTTAGCTCTGGTCTGGAATTTATTTCAGTTTTCCTTATATTCTTTACAGCTTAAAGCACGAAGTAGTAGCCTTACATTTTTACAATGAGCATACTAATCTATACATCTATGTTTTCTTTCTTCCTTTTACTTAATTTTTTTGTTTATTTTAGTTTGCTTGCTCTTTTATATAGAGTGGCAAAGGACCATAGTATGATAAGATTTTTTTGGTTTTTTTTATACAGACAATCACCACTGACACTAAAAATAACAACAAAAGTGAAGTAGCTATGGCATAACTTTGCAAGCTGTAGATAACTGGAAAATTGTTCAGTGTAGCTATAATGTAATTGGAAAGTTCAGGATGTCTGTAATGTTCATATATGGGAAAAAAGAATGATTTTGTAACAGTGAAGTAGGTAGAAGTTGAAATAGTACAACTGATATGGGAGAGTGAAGATCACTATTAGAACATTTAGAGAACGGTTATGAAGTCTGGGATGTATAAGCAGTATGGTGTCCCTCGAAAAAGGTAAAGAAAACTGCTGTTTCACTGGCAGGGCAGGAAGTGATTAAAATTTTTCAGTGCAGCACAAGAACTGAATTACCTGTTCTCAAGAAAAAAAAAGAATGCAATGAAAAAGATGGATTAAGGTACACATATTTTTAAATTATAGCTGTAGTACAATAGTATGAAATCAGCACTGCACCCCAGCAGCAAAATCCAAAAATATACTGGGCTTTATGAATAGGGGTATCAAGGGAAGGGATTATATTCTTCCACATCACATTCATTAGACCATATCTGGATATTTCATTCAGTTTTGATCCCTAAAATATGTTAAGAGAATTGACAGCGTGGGGTGGGTTCTGTGAATGCAACTAGGATGACGAGGCCTGGAGCCCTTGCCCTGTAAGGAGAGGCTATGGGACCAGGGCTGATCCAGCTATGAGAAAGTATGGCTTCAGGGGTATTCCACAGTATTGCCAGCACCACTAGAAGGGGAAGAAGAGATGCAGACAGACTTTTCACTGTGGTGTGTGGCAGGAACTTGAAAGGCAGTGGAACAATCTTTAACATGAGATGCTCAGGCTGGAAAGAAGGAAAACCCCACTGCTGGGATATCCTCCTGCTTTTCTCCAAGAGGACAGCCCAGCAGTAAAACAGCTTGTCCAGAGGCATTATACCATTTCCATTCTTTGAGGTTTTCAAGACACATTGGGATAAAATCCCGAGAAAATTTGTCTGAATTAAGGATCAACCCTGCTATGAACAGAAGTTTGGGCTGCAGACCTCCCAAAGTCTCTTCCAACTAAAATTATTTCCTAATTCTAAGACTTTTATCTAAGAAAATAAATTATTATGGCTATTTGTGTCCTTCCATTATTCCCTTCACAAAGCAAATAATTTTACATTAAGCATTCTTTTTCTGGGTTTTGTGTGGTAGGTATATTGACAAAGTAATCTTCGTAGATTTGTTACAAGAACTTGTGTATTCTAGGCACATCACACATATTAGTGTGATGGCAAGCATTTTTCACTTCATCCTGATGAAAAGAAGGAAAGCAGATAAAAGAATAGTTTAAGAAGCTGGAACAAATGGATAAAAATGAATAAAGGAGGGGGAAAGGAATTAATATTGCAGGAGACTTAGAAATTGTTAACACTCAGACTCCAATTCTGTTAGTGCTACCAAGCCTTCAGCATTTAATGCTGTATCAGTTTTGCACTGCAGACACAGTTATAACAGAACAGTAATGATAAAGGAAGAATTTAATTTTAATCTACCCTATAGGGACAAAATGCAGAGCAGAGTTCCTGTCCCACAAGTGCAGGGTCGGTTTTTATCTGCTAAGGATCTTTCATAGCCCAAGTTTTATTTAAACTGTCCAGAAAAGTGGGAGCAATGTTACTCCGAAAAAAAAAAATAAAAGCATAAAACATTGTAACATTGACATAATTTATTATGCTGCATAGAGCTGAACTAACAAAAAAGTGTCGTTTGCATTATATTACTGCCAACGATGCAACTGCTGCTTTGCACCTGTTCTGGACATTGGGCAGGGAGCTGTTTCCACAGTTGGAAAGAGGTATTTTTCTGATCTATTCAAGTTGAACTCTTTTTTTCTTTTTTTTTTTTT
>VZRX01013845.1:0-108686 GCA_013398075.1 Notiomystis cincta
AAAAAATTAATGGATGAGTTTTACTGACTTAATAAAATAGAGTGAAACTGAAGCCAAAGGCAGAGCTAACAACCTTACTGGGACTTAGGAAAAGCAAGGGGAATGGAAAGGAAGGCTCACACTACCACGGATATTTTTTTTTCAGGAGGTGTGCAGGACTATCATTTCCAAGTTGACAAGGATCATGTTTCTTCCACGCCCTTGTGAAACACTCACCAGTAATTCCCGAGGCCACTAGGGAGCGTTCCCAGCCTCTGCATAGACAAACACCAGCAAATCCTCCAGCAGCGTTTTGTTCTAATCAATCTCAAACCTCTCCCACCAAAGGAAAAAAAGTTTTCTCTCATACACCAAATATCTCGAGTGCTTCCTCCAGAGCAGTAACTACTCTGAGCAAAAGCCAGAGGCTGCAGCCACTGCTGGACTTTTGCTTGCTCACTATGACTTAGCAAATTACTCTGGAAGGTCCTGTCCTGTCACATGCTCTGTCCCCGTCCTGTGACCACAACACAGACGGCCATGGGCATTTTTCTGCCAACTCCTTCAATGCCACCCTATATTCCTGTCCAATACCACACCCTGATCTTGTTTCTCCCTTCCCAAGAACAATCCTTTCACTCACACAGCAGAGACTCGGGCAGACGCTTTCCTTATTTTAGTAAGGACTGACGTACCACAGAAATCTGATTAAATAAGAGACAAAGATATAGAAAATTATGCAGAACAACAATCACTGGAAGTGTTCCTGATGCACCACCCCACTTTCTTTTCTCTGTAAGATCTCTGAAAAAGAGGCTGAACCATTCTTTAAACTACTACAGGAAACATTTTTGGGAAAGATGTCTGAAGAATTGTATTTAACAGGAGTTTCTTGCACCCCGTGGGAATTACAAGCCACTCCAACCAAAATACAAGGAATGTTTCAACACAGCAGATCTATTGCTTGAGCACAGCCTGTAGCAGATAAGGGCAATTATTATCCCTAATTTCTCTTCTCTTGTTTGAGCTCCTGCTCTAAGATGGTAGGAGGAACAAAAAATTAAAACCAATTGTTCTTGGTTTCTTAGTTAAGACAAGACAATGGCTAAGGCATAACACAGAATTAACAGGGAAGAAGGGGAAAGGCAGCTGGAATACAGATCCTGGGAGGAAGCAGAGCATCTAATGAAACTATTAGAAAGTCTGATTTTTTTTCCTCAAAACCTGAAGCAAACAGTGTCTGAAGAAAAACACATTTGCATATTAACCTGATTAAATAATTTAGTTAAGAAATGTAACAACTACTCACCTGTCTGCACATCTATAACCATCTGATGGCCACCTCTCATCCCTGGCCGACTGTCCTCCCCGTCACCTTCAGAAAAAGAGGGAAGGGAGAGTTTTCCATGATAAGACTTTAAACTAAAGAAAGATACAACCTCAACATGAAAGCAGAGGAACTGAGTAACTCACTCTTCTTTAAACACCAGGACATCACTTTCTCCAGGTAATTTTTTTTGTGCATTATAAAACTGTACCAAGTTTTATACTGAACTGTCCTGGTGACTGAGAGTACAGAGAGCAGAAGTGAACTCCCAGGGCCTTGGAGAGGAGCTCCGGCGTTCCCGACGCACTCGGCGCACACAAAAGAGCTCTGAGCTGTCCCTGCAGCTCTCCAGCAGGGACAACACAGCCAGCCTTGGCTCCCCTTCCATCTCTCCCCACCTGAGAGCTGCCTGAGGGCTGAGCTGTGAGAACAGATACTCACACCACAGGGAAATGAACCCCTGGGATGGGAGCAACAGGTGATGTAGGGATAGGGCACAGCTGGCTTTGCACAGCTACTCTCACATATAAGGGAATTCCAACGCTCCAATTAAAGCAGCTTTCCAACCACTTCCTGTACCTTAAGCATTCAGGACAGGTGACACAGATAACCCCTCCCAAGGGGCTTGGGGACAGTGCTCCACATTTGGCAGTTGTCACCTTGGATCCTACATTTGCTCTGTGACAGTGATGTTTGCACTTTGTAGTTAAGGATGCTGCTAACAAGTCTCCTCTCGAGGAGTGAGGAATGGAAAAGATTCTGCAATTTGCATTTACTGTGTATTAGATCAAAACTTCAAAATATCCACCTCATTCAATATACTCCCTGTTAAGATAATGTATTTATTTGCCAACTCTTCACTTTAAGTTGAAGTTACATCAATTCCATGTGCTGAATCAGGTAACACAGATAACTGTTCTGATGTTTAACCAATATACTGGGATTTGTTACTAAACTGATGATCTATCCTTGAGGTTATCACTTGTATTCCTGCAGTGTTCCTTACTTAACCAGAGACCAGATGGAATTTCACTGAATTTGCAGACAAATGCAACTTTTCAGAGAAGAAACCATTCCCTAAAAGAACTCTCCTAGAGGAGACTTTCTTGCATCATTTTCTTGCTCCATATTCTCAAAGGAACAAAAGAGAACTGGCAGTACACAAGCTCAATCTTAAGAAATGTCCTTACCTTTGGTGCTTTTGGGGATAATCTGCCCCCAGCGAGGTTTGTACTCTTGCTGACTGATATACTGATTGAACAAGCCATCTGCAAAACAAAAATTTTGCTGGATAAAACATTTATCCTTCCATTACAGCAAAATCACTTTTAATGTGGGTAATTCCAGCCTAACCCAATCCAGTATGCCACTCCAAAGCCTTCATTTTCAGTGAATTCTCCATTATGTGTCAGTTAGTTTGTTAAACTTTTGTTAGTTTGTTAAACTTTTGTTAGTTTGTTAACGAACTAAATGTGCAAGCACTAAAATAAAAAGAATACTTGCTACTAGATCAATCAAGAATTATCCAGTTTGCCTGCCAGGTCGTGCCAAGTGTCTGTAAATCTCCAGTGTGGTGCATTTAATTAAGAATAGAATCCCTCCCCTTTATTTAAGCAAAAGGAAAGTTGCCAGTGCATATAAAATTCAACCATTTTAGTGCACATTAAGTTAAAACTAGGTCAGACAGCATCTCTGGAGCTTCATCTGAGAAGAGAAGGGAAGCAGAGAAGATTGTTTAAATGCTGTGACAGGGGACAACCAAGCACTGGATGAAAAACAAAATAATAGTTTACATTCTCTTCAGAGAGTTAAGCAAGAAGAGCAACAGAGGAGGCATTAGATCCTGGGCCAGATGTGCCAAGTGCAGCATTTCTGTGAGCAGCACCAGCTCCAGCACTTTAACCACACTCCCCTTGTGCCTTCCACCTCTTCAGCATCCAGGGGCCAGTTCCTAATCCTGTTTAGATGTTACCAGTCTGTCACATAAACACCAATTTTTTTGTACAGGAGACTCCTAACACCCACAACTCCCTGGGAATGCTCTCCAGGCTGGGAAGGGCTTGGCACATGGGGAACTTGGTGCTGTTGTTCTTCAAATGTCTCCTCTAAAACACCTACCTCACCTTCTGCAGCATAACAAACTATGAGACCACCTGAGCACTGTTTGCCTGGCTACATCCCATCCATCACCCATCATCTCAACACACAAGCTCTTCCTGACAAATGTTTCTGCTGTATTAATGCTTTACCTGGAAAACAAACCAGTAGGAATTTATGAGATGATGAACGCCTTCACTTACTTATCCAAAAGCCCTCTGTAGGTATGTAGGCAAAAAAGAATGACCCTTACTGAACACATCACTATTTACTGAGAAAAAGGTAAAAATCTTGAAGTATGACACAAGGCTCAGAGAAAATTTTGAAGTGTTTCCTGGCATCCTGTTTGTCGTGACTGAAATCCAGGTTTTAATTAAAACCCAAGCCAGCAAGTATTTCCTGGGAGAAGATGAATGCTCTATTTAGAGACCATCTAACAGGAAAACAAGGGCACTTGAGAGCTCCTGAAAGGTGATGAGTTTGGTCTGAAAATATAAAACTTCCATAAACTCAGCTGTGCAAGTTTTTCCAAATAAATACTCTGAAAACAGGGCAGATTTTACTTTCACCTCAGAGCCAAAACCAGCAGCTCTCTCCCCACATTAGGTAATCGAGGAAAGGCAGAAGTTTGCTCAACGTATGTAGAAAGAAAAGTGGTTTATTTTGGGTTTAATAGCAGGGTTCTTAACTCCCACTTCTTCAGCATTTATGAAGTTGGGACAACACACGAGAGGCTTGAAGCTTGAGATCTCATAAATTCTGATTCAGAAAAGCCAGGCCTAATAGAACAAATGCATGTGCTGTAAGAAATCCCAGAGTGACTCAGCCACAAACCCAGACAGAAATGCAGCTTTTTGGTTACCGTCACAGCCCTGGGTCTGCAAGACAGAAACCAAAACTGTATTTATCCCGATGGCAGCCAATAGATAACTGGACATAAATAGCTCCAAAGGATGAATTACACCACATAGGATCTGAAAGGGTGATTTAACCTCTCTCCCATGCTCTACACCCACAGGCTGCACTTGTCAAGATATAACACTTCTCCCCTACTGTGCCTTCAGCCTCTTTTAATAATGCTTCTTGTCTTCCATGGGACATTGGTTTGGAAATACTCCAGCTTGATTCCCAGAAATGTTTCCTCCTGCTGGAAGCAGTTCCACATTCACTCTACTTGCATTGCAAACCAGCAGCAGCTTGTTTTGGAAGCTGAATCACCACCTGTCTGACACCACCAGGGGAAAAAAAGGAGGATTTCTAGGTGGATTCTGTACCCGATGCCAGACCTACGCCAG
This sequence comes from Notiomystis cincta, assembly GCA_013398075.1. Taxonomy (NCBI): domain Eukaryota; kingdom Metazoa; phylum Chordata; class Aves; order Passeriformes; family Notiomystidae; genus Notiomystis; species Notiomystis cincta. The sequence goes on from VZRX01013845.1 coordinate 4,699, forward strand.
CGCACTCCTTATGTTCCTTGTCAGGAGAGCACTGCTGACCAAAAGGTCTCCAAAGCTGCTCTGAGGCACTGAGGATCAGATCTAGGCCTGCTCAGGTCTGTCAGCTGTTCCCAATGAATCAGGAGTTTAAAATAAATTTCAAGACTCCTGTCAAAAAAAAAAAAAAAANGGCGTAGAGTGGAAGTTTTTAAATGAAGTGTTTTCCTTCGCTCCTGAGACCTCTCACTTCAATGTCCATGTTTACTAAAATTAAAGCCAAAAAAACGACTTTGTACTATTTTCAAGCCCTCTGCAGCAAGTCGTGACGCATTTTGGATGCAACGACATGAAGTTCACTGCGGTTAAAGCTCAATAAATTCTGCCTCCCTGATAACCCAAGTCTTTATTTTGCCAGTCAATTACAGGTTACCCAGAAAGGATCAGGACAAACATTGCAGACAAAAATATTTAACTTGCTGAGGCCAATCAGGAGCGAGTTGTATAAAGTTTGGGGGTTTTAGACAACACACATCTCCAGGTAGGGTAACTGAAATCTATTCACTTGACTGCTAATGGCTCAATAACCTTCAAAGTGACATTTAGCCTATAATTTCTGGGAGCTGGGGTTTGAGGTTTTAAGATTTTTCTCAAACCAAAGAGAAGTAGCCAAAGCACCTAAACAGTTTGAGGCTGAGTCATAAACTACCTTCTAAAGAAAAACTGAAGGAGAGAGAGGTGCTACCAGACAAAAATCCAGCCATTACTTGACAATCTCCTGAAGACTTGGGAGAAACAAGGAAACACACTTTTTTCCCCATCCTCAGAGCTGTAATATTTTCTTGCACTTTGCTCTTCATAAAAATGAAACAAGGTTTGCTCTCAAACCCATGTAAGTCATCCTTCTTCTACACAAACCCTACAATTTACTTCCCAGAGGCTTTGGATCCCTAGCCAGCCTCTCCCCTCCATTTATCCCAGTATACAGAACAGCTTTCTCAAAACCAAATCCAAACAATATTAGATGGTAAAATTCAGCTATATGTGTCTGTCTAGAGCTTCCAGGGGAATACAATTGTTCCTGTGCAGCCTGTTCCTGTGAATCATGAGTTCTGGGAGACACTGGAGCCTGCAGGCTGCGCATCACAACTTCTTGTTTGTCGCACAGGACTGACTTGTCACCAGATAAACACATGTCATATACTGACACGAGCGGTGCCAGAAGGAACACCTCAGTCCCTGGAATACTAATAGGAAACAAGCACTTCTTCCACCCATTCCAAGCAGCTTTCCATGTCTACAGGAGCTGCGAGCAGCTCAACCAAGCAATTTGCACTCCCCATCCTCTCTGTAGGAATATTAAGCAGATTTTTTCCTTCAATAATATAGGCCCGAGAGCTATAGGAATGGATCCAAACGTGAAGCATTTGAACCGAGTCTGTGAACCAGCTGAGGTTTAGGGAACCTTTTCTTTTTGAGAGGAAGTCAGGCAGCTGCCAGAGTTTCCATTTGCCCATTTTCTAAGTGTAACGCACAAGTCAAAAGAATCAGCGGGAAAAGTGTGGCTGCCTGCCACCGAGCTCTCAAAAGAAATCATCTGGTGATGTGAGGTGGAAGACAGCGTTCATCATTAGCAATGCAAAAGAACAAGAGTTAGCTCTGCCAGCACTAATTCTTGACCACCTACTCTTTTTCTACATGACTAAGCCTATGGAAATAGCCCGCGAGAGATGCGGAGCGTTGCGCTTTGTCAATACCCACCACTGCAAATATCAGCCTCTCCAGAAGACATTTTAGGCTGAACTGAGTGTGCAGTATCTCTGTCAACCTCGCTGCACTTCTGTTTGTGCCTTTAAGGCAATGAACTCCCAGATCAGCAAGCGGTCAGGAGTTCACATATTCATGCCCAGTCTGCAACAGAACAGTCGCTCTTTGAACGATTTCAGGGATAATTTAAGGATCTGTATGTCTCAATTAACTCTACACTTCAGCTACACTACACAGACACAGGACTGAAGTTAATCCGCTTTTATTTGGAAAAACAACCCATCAGACAGGAGTTCAGTGGTAAGAACACCCACACCTTAGAGACTAAGCAGCGAGCTACTGAGACTTCACAACGGAGCCTATAGGAAAGTAAAATGGTAAAAAAAATCATCACAGAACGGCCTGGGTTGGAAGGGACCTTAAAGACCATCTAGTTCTAACCCCATGCTGTGGACAGGGACACCTTTCACCAGACCAGGCTGCCCAGAAAATGCTGGGGAGCTTGACAGATGCAGAACAGAGTAAAGACAGGTAACTGTGGGATACCACAGGGAGCAGGTAGTGGGAATACTGTAGGAGAACGTGCTGAAGGCTGAAAACCTCTATTCCCATCCTACCAAGAAGAATGCAGCTGTTAAGCACCATTAACATTCAGCACCTTGACTGCCACAACTTCAGACAAATTATTCCAGCTGCAGTTTCGGGGGTTTTTGTGGCCACCAGAAGAGGTTTGTCCTGTCCTCTCCCCCACCCAGCCTGATCAGCTCCCTGTCTGGGTTGGCCATGTGGCAGCACGAGCACCAGTGCCAGGGACGCTCTGTCCTGAGCAAGGGCAGGATTGACCCAGTTAGTGAAAAACCGCAGTCGTGTCAGCTCAAAGCGAATATGGGATGCAGCCTCAGTGTCTCAGGATAGATAGCACTTCTCTCCAAAGGGTGCTGGGAGGCCACAGAGCTTTAAATGGGTACATTTAAAGCTGAAGACAGCAGAAGGAATGGCAGGAGGATGGGGGAAGGAAGGTTAATGACAAGCAAAATCATTAAGGATGACCAACAGAGCGATGGGAGATGTGCACACTGATAATTAACTTCACCTAGCCAGGTGCTGGATTAAAATGAAGCAAAATAAACATCCCCATGCATATTTTTCTGTTCCTCAGAAGCAGTGACAAAACCTAATGATGCTCTTGGAGAGTCTCCTGCTAAATTATCCACTGTCTGTTACTACTAAGACTTGGTTCTTATACTTGCTGGAACAAAAAAGGGTCTGATAAAACAAGCTACAGCATATTCCTCCAGCTCACTTAAGTGATGCTGAGCTCCTCAGCCTCCAAAAAGGGACATGATTACAAAAACCAGGGAAGGAGGATTATCCACATCAAATCTGACAAGAAACAAGTGTCTGTCAGACAGAACAATACAAGACCTACAGTTTCCTACAAGGCCAGTCCTCTGCCTGGAAAAGCAGACCACTGCTGACAGCAGCTCCACTCTCAACATACATTAAGTAGTAAAAGAAATTAAGATATAACAGCTCAAAAAATGAGGCTACAAGCATTCATTTCATTAGTGCCCAAGAAAAAAATTCTGTTTTAGAGAGTACTTTTTCAGCACATTCTAAGACTTTGAGTGAAATTCCATTCAAGAAATCATTTCCACTCCAGCCTGCAATGAAGTGGAAAGAGGAGAGCCTCCAGGCACTGAGATTAAGCCATGGCCAAGGCAGCAGAGCGAGGCAATGATAAAATCATCAGCACACAGGACTCCTCTGGCTGCTGCAGCATCGTGGTGGGCTCATCAGCTCCCTCCAGGCACTCGTGTCTTTGAGACACAGACAGAAACAGCTCCCTGCTGCTTTTCCAGCCTCCAATCCTCCCTTGCCCTTATGATTCAGGAGGAAGCTGCCAGTTGCAAAATGCCCCTGCATTGTGGGAAGCTGTTCAGGCTCCCGTCCCAGCCAACACTGCTCTGTCTCAGGAGCGTGAGGATGAACATGGCAATTCTCAGTCTCAACACTTGTAGCTGCTCAGGGAGCTCAGCACAGGGCAGGTCTCAGCTGTTCTCAGCTGGTCTGAAGAGAAACCTTGAGCCAAACCCATAGAAAACAATTTACTGCAGTTTTGGAGGACCTGTTGCAATAAGCTCCTTAAAACTGTGCTCAGCTGAACAGCTTAGGCACAAAAAGATGGTGGCTTTTCATGGAAGACAACCCTTGATTTTCAACCTATTATTTCTATCACATTCTGAGAACCACTTCCAGCTTCGGTGGTACAAGCCACACTGATGGGAGTCAAGCAGGTACACCGGCATCTATCCAGAGGTATTACAAAATAACTGATTAGCCCAGAATTAGAGAACAACATCTCTGGTGCCAGCTATCCATGAAATTGGTTCACTAAGTCCCTAACTCTACTGGCATCAGACACAAAGTTTTCCTCTTATGCCAGTACAAGTTTCCCATAACGAGTGACTGCACAGAGTCAAAAAGCTCTACACCCACAGCCAAGAGCACCTCTGTTTTATCAGACTGCAATCCAAAACTGCTGCACAGGTCTTGAGAGTCACTTCAGTGCAAGAGCCCCACTCTCTCTGTATCCCTTTCGATCAACAGGGAGTACATGTCCCTCCTAACAGGAGTTGAGAGCTGTTTATACACCGTGTTTTTAAGTAGAAAGCTTCCAAGTAAAAAATTAATAGCAGTTCCAGTGAAACTGACTGCCCTGCCAAGGTCCCACTCTGCAAAGGAAAACAGACTCTGCCTCTGACTTCCACACCATCCGCCAAGAATTATTTTCCCCACAAGCAAAGAGAGCATCCTCATCCAAATGCAACTGCAAACTTCTGCCTGAACACCAACTCAGTGGTGAGCTCCAACCAGAAACAGTGATCCAGATCACCACTGAGAACTCCAGTCTTCTGCTTCCCTGCTCACCATTCCAGTGACTTTCCTGACAGTTTAAGCCCACCCTCAGCTTGCCAACACTTACACGAAGAACTTGTCTTTACCCACTCAAGTGCACCTCGTTGTCATCTCTGGGGGAAAGAGACTCCAAAAGTAGCAGTGATAAGAGATTTCATGAATTTTTATCCTTCATCACACACACACTCAAGTCCAAAAGCTGACAGCACACCAGAAATGAAACAACACATGGACCTGCCAATTCTACTACTAAGCACATTAACATTAAAAAAAAGGTAATATTTCAATGTCCTTCCTTTAAAATTAATGAATCACATTCCTCAGATTCTCTTACCATTCACAGCTTTTTCTATCAGCTCTTCACAAGCATCGAAGTCCCCCTTCAACACCAGTTTGTCGTGCAGGTCTGTCAACATGGGGTGCTCCAGAGCAATCTTGGTTTTCTTCTGCAGCGACTCGAAAGCCTCGGTGTAGTTGTGCTGCCGAAAATGCTTTAGGCAAAGGCGAATGGCTTCCTGTTCACGGTACTACTGGAACACAAGAAAACCTCTGAGACATGGAGATTCTTCCTTTGACCAGCACTGCTGGCAGCTACCTGTGAACCTGCTGGGGGACAGGAGCTCTTTTCCACGCTGCACAAACGGCTCGTGAGCTCGCGGAGGAGCGCTGTATCAGAGACATTACAAGCTGTGCAGGCATGTACTTTCCAACAGTATAGAAATTATACAACTTGGTATCATCCAATTTAATAAGCATACAAGAAGAGAGAGCACGGTGTCCCAGATCTCTGGGGTGACCATTATTTTCCCCCCATCTGTTTGGCCCTGCTGTTCGAGGCCTACACGAAGCACAGAGCAGGAAAAAGCCTTCGCTATCAGCGTTACATAATTTGATTGTATGACTCTTACATAACAAAATAATTTAGAAGAGTAAGTAGGTCACAGCTTTTCTAGAAGCAGAAGGAAAAAAAAAAAGCCGTGAGAATGGGAATACTTGCAATGACCAGCACTCCTGCCACGGAAAGGCAGAAGGCTGACCCCAAATCCTGCGGGTTTGTGAGGGTTTGGGATCAGCGGTACCAAGGATTTACGTGTACACCAAGGTTTTAACTTCTAAATATTCCCCTGAATCTCGAAGCAGAACCTCTGCTTTCACACCACGGATGGAGCCACAGCTGCCCATCTCCCACTCTGCTGTGGGAAGGGGTGAGAAAGGTGAGAGAAAACCCACGCTGGGTCAAACATCCTGGCACAGACACATGAGGGAGTAGTAAACTCTGAGTAAGAGCTACAATTTTCAAAGCTGCTAACAAGATGCATAAGAAACACAGATTTTTAAGTGGATAAGTAGCAGAACCACTAATTTTAAATAGACTTTTCAAGCCTAAATTCTAAGGCATTAAAGAAAAAAAAAAATCTCAATTCCCATCTTTAACACTCAACTACTGTGGTAAAAAGCAAATGTAACTTTGAGCATCTATAACACTGATCAAATTATAGGCAAAATCTTTTACTCCTAAATGGACACTACTGCTAAAAGTGAAGTTTATAGTATTTAAATGAATAGAATCTTTCTGCAAACCTGAAGCTAACACTGACATTCAACAAAAATTAGTGCTCTCAAAAAAATGGCTCAATAGCAAGAATCTCATAAACTGAAGCGGCTAAAAAGAAACACGGCCATGTGCTGTATTTTTAGTTCTTAATCCATCAGTATTTCACAGCTGCAAATAGCCAGAACTATGCATTTTTAGAAAACCAGTTCCCAGCCCACATAAAGGCCAAGGACATGTACCGATAAGAATGCAAGGCTGCAGCAAAGGAATATTAAAGTTAAAATAGTTTTACAGCACAACTGGCAAAAAACAACTCCTTTTCTTCCTTTCCAAGAGATACCTAAGACACTCTCTTTAAGCAAATCTTCACTTGCATGAGTCAAGGCCAAAGCAAAATTAGATTTTTTTTGTTCAAAAGAATAGTAAGCAAAAGGAGAGCTGCATAACAGTAACTACCAGCTTCTGCCTTTTCAGATCCTGCAGTTTAGAAATCAGACAAAATGCAGACTTGGGAGAGGAGGTACCTCCTCCCTTCCACAGAGACTCTCATAGACTTGGCTTAGATAGCCAGGAATGACTTGAATGGAGTTTGACCACTTGATGCAATATAAAAGTTTATGTTCAAGTGACACCAGAGTAGTACTTCAGAAATTAAATGTAAAAACTTGCTTTAAGCAAAAAAAGTGTATAAAAAGTATATAAAAGGCTCCTTTTTAGATGCTGTCATACAGATTTAAAGAGATGACAACCTAAATAATAGCTTTGATCTGAAGCTGTAAATAATTCCTGTGGTTAAAAACATAACAAGAGCAGGAGACTAAGGCATTGACACTGTCAAATACACTCACAGAATTAAAAATATTTATGTGTCCATTATCAGAAGTGGTACCCAGTGATAAACTGCCCCTTCTTAGGTGAAGTACGCCCACTCTTCAGGAAAAAGGGGTCAGGCTTTTTGGAGGCAGCAGGCTGAGCTGGACAGCAAGGAGAAATCACAGAGGAATATTTCAGTACTTATCCATTATCCCCAACTCCACTCCCCACAGGAGAGGGAGGTTTTGTTGGCACAAAACAAAAAGGAAGGGTGATGTAGTGTAGAACCTTCCTCTCATCTGATGTTGCAGGCAGTGAAGAATTATTACACTTCAAAGCCTCTGAGATTTCCAAAAACACACGTGAAAATATTCCCACATCTCAAAGAAACAGGTCAACCTTTCTGCCTTTCCCTAAATATGGGACAGCACATCCTCCTCTGTGGATCCAGCAACAGTGGCCCCTCCTCTGTGAGAGAGGAGAACATCAGTGACACATGCACTCATCACCAAAAACTTGGCAATGGATCCTAGCAGAGCCCAAACCCTCGTGACTCAGTCTCTGCACTGCTGCTCTGGGGCTCCAAGCTTTAAGAGAACAATGCTGGCACCCCCTGAAGAAGCTGTCCCTACACACAATGCTGACCAGGAAAAGTGCCGATTCCATGGGATAAGATGGAACAAAACAGATGCAGACATCAGCACTCCATGAGTCCTGACCAAAAAAAAAGACATAAAAATCAGAGCTTCCTGCTTGCAGCAACTGGTCTGAACTGCCAGACACAGCACACGTGCAAAGCCAGCAGAAGGAAAACCATCAGCAGCTTCTGTCCAACTGGACTCTTCAGAACTGGACATCCATCACCAGCTGACTCATGACCACAACACCACTTGGAGCATCAAGCAGTTCCAGACAGCCTCCACTGTGCTGCTTATTTAAATCCTCCACAAAGCAGCTCATGATGTTGGTGTAAATGGGCACAAGCCAGACACCACAGTCACATGGCTTCTTCACCATTGTGGCAGCACCATGAACTGGTGAGGGACTCTCAGTACTGATCACACATGATTCAATCCCCTCCTAAGTTCTCCCTTCTGGAAGCAGAGATACACTGCTCCACTACTCAGTCCTACTCAGCTGGGAAAGATGCCTTCTCTGCAACACAATGTGAGTTTCATTAATCGTTCCAGAAGATCCAATGGACAAAATGTACTAATAAAATAAGTTCTGCTTGTCAGTGTGCACTTCCCTCCCACAGGAGAGGCATCTCTTATACTCAGTTAAATCCAGGTTATTAAAAAAAATATTTGGAACCCTTTGAACTTTCTGTCTATCAAAGTGGCAAATGGCATAAATCATCTCAGAGTCCAGTGGCACCAGCCCCACTCTGTTCCAGGGTACTCAGCAAAAAGACAGTAAGAGGAAAACATTTAAAGTGCAAAGAATTGCAACAGGAAAGACACCAACATGGATTCTCTTTTAAAAAATTACATTTTTATATCCTGCAACAAAAGCTGCATCTGTAACTCAAAAGGCTTTGGACTCCAAGAACTAGAGTTAAAAGAATGACTAATCAGAAGGCAAGAAGAGGGAGAAATGGAATCTGCTTTTGTTAAGATTCATTTCCCTTCCAATACAAATACTACTTCACTACTATTGTCTCCTTTGACTCAGTGTTCCTTTCTTTTATGTTCTCCTTGTGATGTTTACCTGGCAGGTTTTTTGGGTGATGCTGGTGGTTTTGGGGTTTCTTGGGGCTCCTTTGGTGGCTTTTCAAAGAGTACAAACAGATACAATTCAAAAAGTTTCCCTTAGAGTCAAAGTCAGCCACATGGTTTCAACTATGCATGTTTGCTGTCTTAATACCTCATATTCAAGGAATGAAAAGGTCACATCACTCCAGTAAGAGAAGTTTCACAAGATTCTGAGACTGGGAATCTTCAAACAAACAGGCATCTAAAATGCAGGCCTACCTTGCTGTACCAGTTGAGGCACGGCTGGACCACATCTGGATCATCAATGCCATTTAGTTCAACATACCAGATACTAAAATTGAAGCTAGGTCCCCAGGATAAGAGTGGAACTGGAGAAGAAAGGAAAAGGAGAAAAAGGATGCATAAACATCAAACAACCACTGTATTACAGAGTATCATTGCAACAGAATGCTTTCAAAGTTTACACAAAATTCAGTATTTCTGACTTAAGTTCTAGCTCATTTAACTTAGCAAAATTACCAAATACATCACGTTCAAGCTGTCATTTAAAGCAACCTGTGCTGAGCAACATTAACACAGCAGATCATTACAAAGCAGAAGCTTGCTTGAAGCGAAAGAGCAAAAACACTATCATTAAAAACAGCTCCAAGAGGCAACAAGCTTTGACAAGGATGGGAATCACGAGCATCCTAGCGACAGTATTTGCTCCTCATAGTACATTTATTTCCCCATTTGTCAGCAACAATTATTTTCCCTAATGGTGAAGACAAGAAGCTTGGGTATTTTAAATTTTACAAAATTAGTAACATCTGCAAGTTGTGGAGGAGGGAGGGAGGGATAACTGTCAGTTTCTAATTTAAAAAACTCCATTTTTTTTAAGCTTTAATCTGTGCAGTCTTTTGGCTGATACTATTTTATCTGAATATTGGAACAAATGGACTTGAAATACTGAAAGACTCACGAAACAAACTACAGCCTCTCACCTACAGCTTCTCTAGCACTCTGGGTTAACATCTGTGGCCTTGCACTGATTTTGTGATTAATCTGCAGGTTAAGACTTGGTTCTGCTTTTTGAAGCAACTCCAATTCCCAGAAAACTCGTGTGTGAACTCTGACTCCTTAAAACTGCAGTGAAATCAAGTGGTTTCATTTCAAATACTTTTGTTTCCTTTTTCTTCCACTGTAACTGATAAACAGGAAAAGACAGTATTAAAGTTGAATGAGCAATTACCAGCAACAGCAAGGAGTCCACTACCTCCTCCCTTCCACTATTTTTGCCACACAGAAATTGCTTGCTGTCTTTCAAACCACCATGAAATACCACTGAGATTAACCTGTTGAACTCATGTTTTTCTGACCTACTCCTTGAGGAAATAAAAACCCCAAACTCATCATAAAGTTGTTCCTGAGCTCTTACAGGTTCTTAAGTATTTATACTTCAAACAAACCACACATCTCTCATTGTCTGCAATGTGTTTGGGCACAAGGCAAATGTTCAAACACACGATTTTCTCAGTTTTAGAGAGTGTATTTACAAACCTATTGCTAAAGACTCATGGTAACTTCTGGGAACAGTTAAGATCCAAAGAGACTTTGTATATGCAACTCTTAACTGATTTTAATATCCCTAAGTAGGTACTTTCTATGTTACAGCTCTCAAACCATCTTTTCAATTGGTTTTTTTCCAACTTGATTATTCAGCACACAGTGTGATGCTTTCAGAGCAGTTCCTTGCAGCTGCATGTTTGCAGAGAGAAGAGAGAAGTGAAGTGGTCAGAAAAACCAAGAGTCACCTGTCTCCTGTCCTGATTCCACACTCTCTGCCCAGGAAATCTCCCTCTTGCTTACTTCCATCCCCTGCACAAGCTGAGTGCTGCCAATACAGTAACTCAACACCATAAAACATGACTGTTTCTAAACCCAAGCTGGGTCCTGGATATCCTACCCATTACTGCAGCACTCTGACAAAATACCACATCTAAGGGTGACACCTCTGGTCTGTCCTCAGACCAGACCAAACTGAGGTTAAATTGAGGTATTTGGTCAGCTCTAAAGATCAAAGTCTATCAATCAGCTCGCTGAACTGAAACACTCAACTAAACCTCAGACCACCTCAAATGGGCCAAGACCATACATTTCCTGATGGTGAACCTGAAACCAATTTTCAACCCAAAGTATTACCACCTTCTCTAGCCACCTCTATTTTCAGCAATTGTCCTCAGAACTTACATGAACTTCTCTCAGAAAAAAATTAAGAATTCACCCTCTTGGCTTTGAAGCCAACTACAACATCTAAGAAATTATTGGGATGTACAGAAGAATCTGTGGCAGCTCTCATCACAAGAAAAAGCAAAGCCATCAACTTATTGACATTTGTCCTCCCCACAGTTAACTCAGATCTTCCAAGAGTCTTTTTTACCAAAAGAAAAAAAAAAACCAAAACACTAGAAATAGTAATTTTAGCAAGAATTTCATGGTGCAACCGTATTTTCTAAGGAAAGCACATTAAGCTGTACAGGGAAGGGAAGGCAAACACTTCCCCAGCACTGCACAGGCAGAGAAAACTGAAACTGATCTTTGTAAACTGCTCCATAGGAGCAGGAAAAGAAACAAGGCTGAAGGTTGAGACTGGAATGTGACTTCTATTCCAGTTAGGCAAGTTGAAGTGTTCTGCTGGATCATCCCCCCATTTCTGAACTTCTTTCCTGACTCCCAAGAGACACTTCTCACCCTTTCTTCTGCTCTCTCTTTTTTGAGGCCTCCATAGGTGTGCTCAGGTCTTCAGAAAAATCTCCTTTTGGAGCACCCACAATCTAACTTATACCTGGAAAGAGAAGGCACTAAGTGCAGCATGGAAGCACTTTTTTCTGCACTCCTTTGAGATGGAAATACACCACAATCAAAGGTGTTGCAAGCCTAAAGCTACATAATTCCTTCAGTTTTATCATAAAGCCACCTCACCATGTTTTTTTCCTGCAGGTACCACAGCAATCCATCCTAAAAAGTGTAACTGTTCAGAACAGTTGAATTATCACTCCACAATGAGAGGAGCTCAGCAGAAGAAAAATAATTTTTTTAAAAAAATCAATATTTTTCTGAGAAGCAGAAGGTATTTGAGTCACTTAAACACTTCTTAATCCATACAAGGATGATTTTAGGGGATACTTCTCAATAATAGCTATGCCTAGACAAGGACTGCAACACTATAGTAGAGAAGATAATAGCAAAGGCATTAAACACAGTAATTTTAAATACCTCTCTCAAGCTAATTTCTGTGTCCCTCATCTACAGGCAGACAAACAAACAAGTATCCTTGCAAAAATGAAGAAAATTCCCATTTAAAAAGTATCCCTCGTTTTTGTTCCACCAAAGCCTAAAAATCTTGAAGACTAGTTACCAATTCCCATGCTAGTAACAAACTGCAATGAAAATTACACCTGGCATTTTTCAAGCTCTTTCATGGCAATCAGTCTTTACAACTTCTGCTTTCAAGGACACAGCTCAGAAAAATCCCTGCTTGGAGGAATCATGAGAACACAGCCAGAAACAAAGCTCACAGACTTGAAAAAGATTATTCTTCAATATTTTGTCTGGATAAGTATCTTCTTCCCTCTCTCCAGTTCTTTAATGAGGTGCTACATGAAATGTAAAAATTACCTGTCAAGTAGGTCAAAAGCCTGCACAACTGGGCATTTCAGTGCTCAGGAGCTGAAGTTGAAGTAATTAAACTAACAAAAGTGCAAGGCTTTTCTTGACAGAAAGAGAGAGGTTATTCTTTCTGCGTTTATAAAATTCCTCTGATGAGCAATGGAGGCTGGAGCAGGAACGTTCCCCTCTCCCAGATCTACCCATGGCTCCTCCTGGCTCGTGTCTCCATATAAACCCCACTGCTGTGTTAGTGACAGTGCTGCTGTAGGTCCCTGTGCTGATCTGTGGAATTATAAAGCCAATTCCTGGTGTGAGCACTGTGAACCCCCAAACCCAACCCTCACTGATAACCGGATTTCACCGTGTCAGTCCCCAAGAGTCCAAAGGGGCAGATTCTGGCCTCGTTTCCTGGCACTGTTACAACAAACACAGCACGGTGCTTGAAATTTTGAGTTACTTTGGCTAGCAGCTTGGAAATTTTAACAAACTCAAAACATTTTCAAGCTGTGAATCTGAAAAATAACAGAATTTCGTAACAGTGTTTTGCAGTTGTTTCGCAGCAAAAAACGCTCTCACAACTTCATCAACAAAATGACACCAGAGGCTTTCATAGGTTTGGGTGAAAAGATCATTTCCAGTTCTGTCCTAGCATAAGAATTTCTTCATGGAAGACAGCTTCAAGAAATGAAGGGCTGTAGACAGGTAAAGGAAAACTCATCCCAAACCATAACCAGTGAGGAAGTCATAGCTCAGTGCAAACCTAATATTCATGTATATAATAGAGAATGTTTATTCATGGAGTACTTTGTGTTGGAAGGGACATGAAAGAGCATCCAACTTCAATCCCCTGATGTGGGCAGGGACACCTTCCACTATCCCAGGTTGCTCAAAGCCCATCCAACCTGGCCTTGGACACTTCCAGGGATGGGGCAGCCACAGCTTCTCTTGTGCCAGGGCCTCCCCACCCTCACTTATCAGGAATTTCCTCCTAATATCCATTCTAAATCTACCCTCCTTTAGGTAAGGCCATTTCCTCTTGTCCTATGACTACATGCCCTTGTGAAAAGTGCTACATGAAGATCCCATCCCATGAAAACAAGGTACTCACGTAATTTCAGAGGAAAACATGCTGGTAGTAGAAATTAATCAGCATTTCACTTTCATAACAAGTTCCAACTCACAGCTACACTTCATTTCATCGGAACACACTCTTCTGGAATACAATTTACACATCCAGAGAAGCAGCCAGAAATCTGTCCACTGGCCCCTTCAGCCCTCCAGGAACTACTTGCTGGTTTTTAGCCACTGAAAAATAACGTTTTCCAAAAACCTAATGCTGGAAGCTCCAGAATAAAAAAATAAAAAATAAACTTTTAAAAACTTCATTTAACTTCCCTGATGTAGTGAACCTTTAACTTGATTCCTCTGCTACTCTTGAGGTTTCCTAAAGCCAAGCACTACAGTTGCTTCCAAAAGTAGCAGCCAGAAACCAGCCCAGTGAACAACCAAATCCTTTGCTTCTCTAAGAACAGGAAACCCCCACAAACGACTACTGGATTCCCAGCCTGAAGCTTTCAGTTCCTGACAAACATGAGGAGATTCAGAAAGAACACATTAGAGCAAAGGGCTCCGAGGGGAGCCCCTACACAGCCACTATCATCAGAGTCTTGGCAGAGGAATTACCCAACACATTAAAACACTCCTAAATTCATCTAAATTAGCCAACAGGATCTCATCTCACTTTTCAGCAACTACCTCCTTGCTCTATTTTTAACCTTAAACAGCTAGTTTAAACCCAGTCATTCTTGTACTATCTCAGTAGGTAGGAAGGGAAAGATAAATTTACTGAGCAAGCTGAAAGGCTCCAAATCCTTGGATTAAATCCAACAACTGTAAGGCTCTTGTTCTCTCTGGCCTGCAGAAAGCAAGGAAGAGGTATCCTCACCTGCTCCCATCACATGTCCCAGTACCCAGCCTTTGGCAGCACCCCCTCAGCCCTGCCCCAGCCAAACCAGACATCAGGGGGTACAACCCTTCCCTGCCCCTGGGTGTCATTTTAGCCAGAGGTGAGTGAGACACCGTGATCAGAGCAGCAGGGAGAGAACGAGGGAGGCTTCTGCTGTTGCTTTATGTGTTGTGAGTGTGTTTGAGGACAAAACTTTCCAAGCTTTTTCAGACTCTAGGGCTGTCAGTGCTGAAACTTCTACTGATATTTAACTTAGTAATTTATTTAAAGCTCTATATAGCAATTCATAGGAGGACAGTAAGCAGCTTCTCCCGCAATTAGTTGACTCAACAGCTGTATTTCTGAAAATTGCTCTATTTTGCTTTCACTCCCCAGGATCTAAATTATGAAGCTACTATTTCTTATTAACAGGACTTCACTGTGTTCCAATCTAACCAGCCTAAAAGATAATGAAATGGAACAGCTATTGTGGATACTCTGCCTGAGTACAATGAAGTCACAAGTGCCAAGACGGGCACAAGTATCAGAAGAGATTATTTTCTACTCAGAATGCTGAAAAAATGCATTTACCTATCTTAATGAATCGACAGGGGAACATCTGTTCATCAATTTTATGCTTCAAGGTGAATGTTTCTTTGTTATAATCATTCTTTAAGCCACTGTGGGAAAAAATAAATAAGGTTACTAAATCTTACCTTGTATTTTAGGACTAGCTAATAAATGCAATCTAGGTCATGCCTGAAACACGAAGCTTGTTTCACACCACTCTGAATCATCAGTACACGTGCTGGACCCAGGCCTGGGCTGCTCTCCACCTACCTGTGCCTCCCTGGGAGGCAGCACTGGGATTTTGGGAGGGAATTGGCTTTGGATCAATGCTGCTCCTCTGCACCTGGAACCCTGAGACTTCAGCTCCTGATGTGCTGAACTGCACCCTTCCATTCTCAAGAGGGAGATGGGTCTCGAAATTATCACCCTGACAAAGTGCTTTGTGATTCATTTATGGGCATTACTTTCTAAAAATATCAAATATTTAGTATAATTTATCAAAAATCTTCAGTCCATTTTTACGGAAAATAAGTATAGGTCCCAAAATGAGGATTTTTATTAAACTTCAGCACAAGTGAAATGATATTAAATGCCAATAATTACTATGATCCTAAAAGACCTCTTCCCCCACAATTTTAGTAATAAAGGCAAATTTCAAGACTGATCTATCTAAAGGGCAAAAGTCTGGGAAGGGCTGTGGATAGATTCTATATGGTCTTGAATGATACCTGCACCATAGAATTTCCCATGTTTCTCCACAGCTATTCTGCTTGGCTACAGATGATGTACCCCATACCTTCCCTGGTGATGGACTCCTCTTCTGTAGGCCTCCCAAAATACACTGGTTCTTGCTACTCTTTTCTCTTGTACTCCTGGATTTGAACTCTCATTTCCCTTTCTGAAACAGCAGACTCCTTAAAAGGCCCTTGCAAATTTACATTAGCAACTACTCAGAAGTTCTGGATAACCCAAACAGCCAAAAGGCTTTTTTTTAGTCTCTATCAGTACAACTCTACCAAATTCAACTAAAAAAGGAAAATGAAGGTTTTCCATTTGCCTGTTTGATTTATTTGCCCATCTGAAAAAGGCAGAGCAGCTGACTAGTTCAGATCTTTACGGCTGCAATGAGTTTTTTGACATGGGGAGGTTACTTGGGCTTTTAAAAGTTACTTCAAAGGCCCCCATAGCTGGGGAATCATTTCTCCTGTGCCTCAAGCACATGGAAGGAAGGAACTGCAATCCAGCAACGCTTCACCCTACGCTCAGCTCTTCCAAATCCCCAAGAGCTCGCTCTCCACAAACCCTCTGTGGTTAGAGCAGGATAAGGAAGGCTTCCTGGAGTGAGTGTTGGGATTGCTGCTCTCTGACCTGACCACAAAAAGAGGGCAGCCAATGGCAGGGTCAGAACCACAGCTCTGCCCCACTGCAGGCCGTGTGTCTGCTGGGGGGCCAAGGGGGAAGAGCGTTTTGGTCCAGCCTTTCTGGTTCCCAGAGCTGATGGAATCATGTCTTACCTGGATAAGAGATCTGTCATATTCTCCTCATTCATCCCACCAAAGACTTTAAACTTCTTTAAATTGCAGACATGTGTTTTCTCATATTTGCCAAATGTGATGCTCTGGACTATGGCAGGTCTTTCGAGCTTCAGAATCAAATACTGTGGATGAGAAAACAGTGAGTCTTAATATTAAAGCCAAGGCTGCAAAAACGCTAAGGGAGAAGCATTACAGCCTCCAAATACCCAGTTTACAAAGCCAGAGAATGAAAGTGAAGATAAAACCTCCCCATTATGGTATTTTCTCATCTGGTCCTGGAATGAAGGAAAGTATTTTTAAGAATATTACTTTAAAATCAGTTTATCTAGGAAAAAGATTTGGTTGAACTACTTATGCCTAGCAATTCTATTCAGAGCTTACATACATTCCTTTAAGTTAGAAGCAAGACTTCCTGAAATCTGGCAAATAGGATCAAACTACAGAGAGTGAAGATTCAAACGCCCACTACAGCCTGAAATGAAACCTAAACTGAATACACAATTAGATAAATACAGTATGTTCCACATGCTAAGAGAACATCAAATTACTTCTCCTCTCTGGGCTGACGCTGTTTAACCACTGAACACAAAGTTTGGTGCGTGGCAAACACAGGAACCAACTGCTTATTAACCACCTCAAATAAAACTGAGCCAATTAATGACCAAAAAGGAGCTTTACACTGAAAATGATGAAAATGTTCTCCCTTGTGAACATTTGCTCCCTGTCACAGTGGGTGGACATAATCTGTGTATGGGTTGTCTGATTATTTAAACTCAGGCCACAGCTACCAGCTTCACCAGCACTGCTGGAGGAAGAGGTCTGTTCCCATGGAAAAGCAGCTCCAGGGAAGCACCATTCATCGAGGACCTCCAAGCACCTTCCCCTAGCAAACAGGTCTTGGGAGGAGTCTGAGACACCTTGTTTTGCAGAATACATTGAGTTTTGTATCTGAAAACAATGTGTTTCATTCTCTTCTCTGATTTCTCAGAAATAAGCAGTGCACCACCGAGGCAGAGCACAGAACGACAATTACTCTTCGTGCTGGATTTTGTTACAAAACCCTGTCATCAGGACTCCAGCACAAGCAGATCAGCATGCTGTAGGACACCTCCCACCACAGGCTCTGCTGGTGGCCCTGTCCTCCAAAGCAGCAGCACTGCCAAGCCAGACATGATGCCCGAGTTTTGGTCTTTCATCGACATCAAGCAGAGTCACTCGTGTGTGTGTGGCTGCTTTCTGTAGACCCTGAGTAGAGACTGAGTAGTTTCTCCTATGCTAAACATCTTAGGATAGCATCTCCTATCCTAAACAGCTCCATCAGTAAGACAATCTCACCCTAGAAAAGAAACTTTTGAGAGAGCAGCAGAAAAAACTTGCTCATCCACTTAGTTGTTTTTTTTTGTCTCAGCCCTATAAAGCAAATAATTCTCAATCTAGGAGCAGTGCTGACACTGTTCTGGAGAGCACCAGGATAAAAGTAGGATGAATAAAGGTTTGACCTCAATGGCTGGTTCCTACTACACTTACAGAAAATTTAGATTAAGAGAAATACTTGTACATAGAGTAGTTACAGCTGAAGATGCAGACTGGATAGGTATTAATAGCAGATTTACCGTCAAAAATGTTTCCAGCATCTCAAATTTTTCCAAAATGAAGAAAATAAACCAGTATCAGCACTGTCAGGTTACAACAGAAGAATGCTTTGGTGCTTTTCCAAATACTTTTAATAAAAATTTCTAGTTTTGTGAAGACAATCATTCACCTAAATGTCAGAACCCACTGTTTACACAGCAGCAAGCCATGCTGTTGTCTCAAAGTACTTCCCAAACTTCAGGAAAAAAATCCCCACCAAGATTCTATAGAGAAAACTGATTTTCTAAAGCAGAAAAAAGGAAAGGATGAGCAAAAGGACAGTCCTTTAATGAGCAAGGCAGCACTTGATACACGGCACAGCCCGCTGCCAAAATTCCCATACAGAACAGACAGTACACAATGTCTAAGAACTCCTCCTACACCATCATATCTTCCCTGCAGATTTCTCCCAAAGCTGGAAAAGTGAAGCCAGCACTACCAGCAATTGCAATTCTTAATCCTGCTGGAATCCCAAACCTAATGCCTGGGCCATAACACACACTTTCTCAAGTACCACACAAGATTTGCAAAAAACTGGCACCAACGTCATCCTGAATTATTCAATTCTTACCCTAAATTAAAGGAGAGAAAACCAGGACTGCAGTTAAATCCTTTATGCCTGGAAGGGAGCAAGGCACAGCAATTACTCCACATGGCCAGCAGTGATTTCTTAACCCTACAGATAGAGAGAGAACTCTGCCACCCTCCTTCCCACTTCCACACATCCCACCACCTGCTGAGTCATGCAGACCTTACAGAAAATAGAAGCACAAAAGCTAAACTCAACCTCTTTTTTTTGTGAATTGTCTGCTGATTGATATGGAAACAAAGGACAGATTTCCTACAAAACCCTGTGCCTAAGTATGTGTTTTTCTGGTTTTTAATGCATACACACACACATCAAACCGAAATACTTTCAAACTAGAAGATAAATTTAGATTAGCTATTAGGAATAAATTCTTTACTGTGAGGGTGGTGAGACCCTGTAGGGCACAGGTTGCCCAGAGAGGTTTTGGATTTCCCATCCCTGGAAGTGTCCAAGGCCAGGTAGGACAGGGCTTGGAGCAACCTGGGATAGTGGAAGGTGACCCTGACCATGGCAGGGGAGGTGGAATGAGATGTTTAAGGTCCCTTCTAACCCAAACTGTTCTGTAACTCTATGATACATGTAAAAATACAGAGATGTACTTTTTGGGTTTCTACACAAACACACACCACTGCCACTGTGTGGGTATCAGCTATGAATCTCTCTGATGTTGCAAAAAAACACAGCCTCAAGAGCTGCTAACAGCTGGCTGCATGGATATTTTTGGACTGCTACCAGGATTTCAGCTATGACAGACTATTCTCTGTAGCTCTAGAAGATGTGACAGAAGTGTCTGTAAGATTAAGTGATTTATTCAACCTGCAGAGAACAAGTCTATGAGATTTCAGGCAAATACACCAAGATATTTGACACTTTTCCATTTTATTGCTAGGAGCAACATCAGTACATTAAATGTCCACGTATTCATGCAGGATTCCAAAATTCCATATTATAGCTAGAGTGTTTGTCCATTAGAACATGGCACACAGACAGTAACTGGCATGACTGAGCAAAAACCTCAGCCCAGCTGTTAGGCCTCATAGCACAACATTAACAAAAAAGATGCTACAAAACATCGGAAGAGCAAAACTTTTGGTTTCTGATTCAACACATTTTTAAGCAAATATGCACAAAGATCAGAGTAAGTCACATAAGGCACTTCAGCACCCCAACAGCTCCTTACAGTGCACTACCCCAAAAAAGCAACTCCAGCCATGTCACGCTGAGAGCTGCAGCAAATTCCAAACCTTTTTGAAGCTCTGGTCTGTGCTACCATTTGATGACAACCATATGCAGCTGCTACATCACACAACAGAGTGTAAATTTTATTAATGTACTTTAAATTAATTCCTGATACAATCTACACAGCAGGATGGAAATCAGTGGAAAACTGGTCTTCAGATGCAAAACCAAAACCAATTGTTTGGGCAACCACTAACTTTATATATATGCTCTTTCAATGTCCAAAATTCACATCTCCACAACACTGGGATGGGCTGCCCAGGGAGTGGATAGCAGAGTCACCATCCCTAGAGGTATTCAAGAATCAAC
This sequence comes from Notiomystis cincta, assembly GCA_013398075.1. NCBI lineage: Eukaryota > Metazoa > Chordata > Aves > Passeriformes > Notiomystidae > Notiomystis > Notiomystis cincta. The sequence goes on from VZRX01013845.1 coordinate 24,911, forward strand.
TGGATGTGGCATTTAACTGGACCCTGGCACTGAGAAGGTGGTGATTGGTCAAAGGTTGGACTCTATGTCAGAGGTCTATTCCAACCTAATTGATTCTGTGATCAAATATGCTGGACCAGATTCCAAACTGCACTGCACAAGCTGCCTGTACAATTACAGTCACACTGTCTTTTATCAATTTCTTTCTCTTTAACCAGTTTTGCTCAAGCATTTTTTTTAATTAGGGAACAGTGAAGCTTGTACTGCATGTAAAAACAAAACCCACAAATAACAAAATAACAAGGGCTGCCCTTGTCCACAACACAAACATCTCGATTGCTCTTGCAATCAAGTTAGTGGCTAAATAAAAATCTATGCTTTTTTTTCTACACATTATTCATCAAGCCACTCAGGAGAATTAAATGCTGCTCTGCACAGTCTTCCACATCAGACCATCACTGGAATCATCAGGATGAGCCTTTCTGACAGGGCCATGGTCCTCAGCATCACCAGCCTCATTGCTTCACACTTCCTATGTAAGCCGAGAACGGCATTAAAAATAGAACCATCGGCCCTCTCCTGCCTGAATAGCTTACTACATAACAGGTTTGTTATTAAATATATAATTTCTGGGTCATCTATTTCAAGACTCAAGAAAGATATCTAGTTTAATAAACAGAAAAACAGCTGTCAGATGTATTTCCTTTCACTGGCACTCATTCATAACCAACTGGTGGCTTCCATGGCCATGAGAATTATTTAACTCTCCCATACCCATGAAGCCAGGAAAACCCTTTACTAAATATAGTCACGTGGCAACATTTCAAGTGCCTACACTTCCACTTTCATTTTCTTTCTCTTTTTCAAAAGGTCTGGTATGGACTTCAGCACATTTACTGCATTTTCACTGAAGTACTGAACAGATTTTGATGGTTTTACCTATGTGCTCTGACAGAAAAGGTGCCTGGAAAGGTTTTGTTTCAGTCAATGAGGGAAGGGAATAAACCAGTGTTTAGGGACTCACTCATATTTTTACCTCTAAGCCAGCACAGCATCATCACCTCGGCAGGGAATTGCTAAACCCTGGCATTACGGTGAGGCACTGAGGAGACAAACACAAACGATCACTGCTGCAGAGCTTATTAAAATATCTCACATTGAGCACGATGGACATCAGTCCTTGTGTTGTGCCTCAGCCCTGGTTTCAGTTAATAATCTTGGGAACAAGGAGAGCTTTATTTCCCTGAGCTTGAGTTCGCTTCCTGTCCGGCCCATTATGGCCACCCACACACTCGAGCAAGTGCGTCACCGCACGAGTGACCAGTTTGTAACTGAGGAGCTGCCAACACAACACCCATAAAATGCTTTCCAGCTTCCTTTTCTATAGGATCTGTGATGTTTATTCCAGGGATTAAAAGTCACGTGTATACACCAACAGTTTTTGGAATATGAACTGCTCAACTTGATTTTTTTCCCCTAATTCTCTCCTCACCACACTTATAATTCAGTCATCCACTGTTTCAACTGAAGTTTTCCAAGCTAAGATACTGCTCTAAGAACTTCAGCCACTGGGAAAAAAAAAAACAACAAGGAAGCAGAACACCTATAAAAATGTTTTTCCTGCATTTAATCATGGCAGTCTTCCAATGGACAAGTTAAAACAACTTTTTGAATCAAAATGCAACCAAATCTGGAGTTCCTTTTTCAAGCATGAGACAACACAAATGGGAACTGCTTCTATATACACAGAAATAACAAAAACTGCGCTCTTTGCACACAGGACTCTTCTGCAGACTTTAATTCCCCATTTCCTCTTTCCACCTAATTTTTCAACAGAGAAATTAAACTGTAAAAAATACTTTACATGAATAATTAAACACTCAGAAACATGAGAATTAGCTGAAGCATACAGTACTTTATATATAGGATAAAGGCACTGCAAATACATCGTCTCTCTTACTCAATGCTCAGGGCTGGGCTTGCTGAACACACGAGCAACTACACAGCATTTTGTGTTTCTCACTATGAGATACAGGAATTCAAGCAAGAGGATCCAGCAGCATTGTCTTTTCCAGTTAGGCAGCCAGGTTTTCTGTTAGTTTTGTCTTTAAGTAATAGACTAAAATTCAAATACTGTCTTGCCAATCTCAACTGCCACTATGAGGACTAATTTTTTGCAATCCAGATCTTAATTTTGGATACCTAATATCTGTGACACACAGGTAGATAATGCCAGTGTTAATTCATCTCTCTCCTACCAAGAAATGGTTGAAATGCCTTGCTTAGCATGCAGAGCAGTGCCCAACTCTCCAGGGCTGGAGTCAAGTCATTCTGCAACATCTCCATTCAGGTCATGACTCACACACATGAAATTTTTAGACGACATCTCTTTAACAAGCTCATGTGGTTTGTACAGAAGTCTGCCACTCTAATTAATCCCTGCTTAATCTACATGTCTGAGTATAACCTGCATCACTCCTTGTCAGACTTAAGTATAAATTGGGAATATTCTAAAGCATCCACTTACAGGAGGTGTGTTCTCATTCCAGAATCAGATTTTTAATAGGACTGAATGTTCAGGATGGCTCAGAAAATTAAGAGTGAATTTGAGCACTAAGAGCACATCCCAGATGAAAAATCCAGTCCAAACACACACCATGAGCCAACCTTGCCTTGGGAATAAAAGCACCCCAAGAAAAACATGAGCTTCCTGCACGAAAAAGTACAGGATGGCACAGACTGGGATACAATCCATGCTCAATACCCATAACCCTGCAATCCATAGTTCCTAGACAGACTAAAACAGGCTATGGATTAAAATCATATGCTGTTTATAAAAATATAAATATGTAAAATAATCAAATTAAGAGAGCAGTAAATGCACAGAGGCATCAAGAGGATCAATATAAGCCTTCACAATCAGGTTTAAGGAACATGTTAATGGAATACAAAGGATACCTTTCCTCTTCCTCTAAAAATCCCAAACCCCCAATTTTACAGGCACAATGACATAGAAGGATTGATCAGAAAATCCAAGTGAAAGCTCTTCAGCTGCAGCAATTGACCTGCTGCTCTAGGGAGCCACCAGCACAGACTCTGGATTTTTAACACAACTCCAAAGCAAAGCAGCAAGATTTACCTGGAGAAAAATCCTGTGAGATTTCACTCATGAGAAATCCTTGGATTAAATAAGTAGATATGGAGAACTTTGAATGAGAGAAACACTGTGCAAGTCACTCTGCTGTGTATCAGTGCTTTAAACAAAGAATTTGAAACAAGCAGCATAAGAGACATAGAAGCTGATCAAACCATATCAGAGTAATAAGGTACAGATCTAACACAGAGAGAAGGAGAACATTCACTGGAGAAAAAACAAAGTGGAAAAGCGTTTTCTGGAGAAGCTAACAGCCTTAATAATAGTGAGAAAGCAAATTAGATGCTAAAATCAATACAAATCTTATTTTAATAAGGTGCTTAACCAGCAGAAGAGGTGACATTCGTGTCTCTAACCAGAGGCCACATTTCTAAACGTGCTGTAAGGAGAAACAAACACCAGCTCCTTAGATCTGGGATTCAAGGCCAAGAGCCTACAAGAGCCTCCAGTAGTGCTGACAAAGGGGGACCTGCACGCCTCATTAGCAGCTTAATCTCACCATAAGGTTTGATTATTTCCAGCAGGGCCACGACTGCCAAGGAGGAAACCTGAAACTTCCCCCGCAATGAAGCACTTCTAGAAGGATCACAAATGCCTAGAAATGTAAATATCTCATGTACCAACAACCTGCATTTCTCGCAGAGAAGGAAGCCCATAAATGTGTCGATGTCAATAGCAGAAGGCCACATTTAAAATAAAAATCTCAATATACATTAAATTGTACAACACAGCTCTAGAGTAGCAGAGATTCAGGAGCTTACCTGGGGAGGATAATTGCTTTCTGAAGACCATCTTGAGGATTGATCATTTGGCCTATCCACCAAGATATTCCTAAGAAATGAGAAGCCAAAAGTAATTTAAGTAACAGCTGCATATTTTACATCTCCCATAAACGTGTTGTACATTCAGATCAGTAACATCCCCATACAACTCTCTAAATCATTAGGCACAGACTCAGGTTCTCCCCATTCTTTATGAAAGATTTTCTACACTGGTATTTTACAGGGCCCATCAAAATAGGCCTTCGAGAGTCGTGGTTGTGAAACGGAGCTCCAAGTTGCGAAATAAAAAAAATCAAAATTGTGAAATAAATGTAAACCAGATGAATTTACATAGGCCTATGTCTGTAATGAAGTGGAAAAAATGAGCTTATTCACCTCAGTGGGGTAAGAACTTTTCAATAAGGTTAAAATGATGAGCAGTAGGAGGGTCAGTAAGCCAAAAACTCTCCTTTAGTAGAGAGGCAATATTGGAATGGAGAGAGAGGGCTGCTAACCTACTTAAGCTTTCCTGGAATGTGCAAAGATGACCACCTGAGTCATGCCAAATTTTAACAAGTATTTTTCATGAGCCACAAGCCCAGAACAACACACAAGAAAGCAGAAATTCAACTCTTCAACCACCAAAATTGAGTTGCTTTCTTCAGTTTGAAATAGTACAATACTTAAGTATTTAACAAATTCAAAATAGTTTTTTTTTTTTGCTAAAATTAAACAGATTCATCACGACAGTTACATGACACATCTGCTTTCTCTCCTATAACCATGCAGTAAAGCTCACATCCCAGACTAAACTAAAAAAAAAAAACTAAAAATCCCTAAAATATATATAATTATTGGCAAGGTGACAATGCACCACCTGCTGGACAGGGCTTGTGAGCTCTACCACATCCAACTAACGAACTCGTCAGCTCATAAAACTTATGTAAAAAGAAGGAAACAGTCATCAAAAGGCTTCTGCCATCTCCATCTGCTGTGTAGGAGGAAAAGAACACGAGCATCTGGATTACTACAAAGGGCTGGAGGAAAAAGTGCTCCAATGAAAGCTCCGAAGGGAAAGAGGTTAAGTCAGAGGTTGAGCGTTACCAGACAGAAATGAGCTGGCTCTTTCCACACTGGGCAGCCCAAAATCACCGCAGTAGCAACGGTATCCAAGCAGTCCCACAACAGGACAAGGGACACAGCCAGGAGCCACACCAGGGTGGCCTCTTAAATCTGAACACTTTGGAGAGCTGGCCAAGTGGCTCTGTCTATCCATAGGCTTGGAGAACACCTCCGGATTTTCACACAGTGCAGGAATAAAACTGAGGTTCCCCCTCCCTTTAGCTGATTCCCAGCATAGCACGGCATTTATCAACACATGGATACCAACTCCCAGCCAGGTCTGTGGCTGCTTTATTCACCCACCCCCACATGGAAAAATGGGATGGAACAGCACTGCCTTCCCCTCCAACCCCATCAAACATAAAGAACATGGCTCTACATGATTCGACATCCAGATAAAAACATCACTTGCAGTCCAAAGAGGCTCAACTCCAAGAGAAAACCTGGCCTTGTCTTTAATTACAACTGGGACAAAAGAAACCAACCTAAGTAAAGGGAAGGATTTGGGAACTAAGACATAAATTTCAAATAAAAGCTGCCAGTCTGAAAGCTAAGTCACCATTAGAAACCACAAGACACGTGCTTTTGAGAAGAATCACACCTTGCCACAGGCAAGACATGGTATTTAATAAATTCTTAATACTTTTTAGTGTCTGGAGAGAAAAAAAATGCTCAACTTAAAGATATGTATCTTACATTAAATACTTGAGGGATACAAAGGCAGATAAAACTAGATAATGCTGTATGGCTTTTATCCTTCATGGAACTTTACCCTATTCCTAGAACACAAGAAGACAAGTTACCCTACAGAATAAATTTTATTTATGATTCCATTACATTTGTTTAAACATTATACAATAAACTCTTCATACGCTGAACAACACTTGCAGGAATTGGCACTGCTGCATGGTCAGATAATGAATGCCCAGCTGGAAAGAGGCATTTTATACCTGGGACAGATCCCAAATATCTTATTTTTAGAAGCAGATTTGCTTGGTTCTCCAGGTCAAAGATCAGTTTGCCATAACCACGGAAGATCTCAATCAGTACAGCTAGACAAGATAAAATCCTTTCCCAGAGAGAGAGAAAAGGGACAGGCAGCTCACACAAAATAAAGGCTAAAAACAAATGTGAAAGACAAAGACAGCAGTATCAATGAAGTTAGAAATGTTTAAAATACATTTTAAATGGGTTATTAATTTATTGAAATTAAACAAGCATTGAAGACAGAAGTCCACGTGTACAAAGCAAATTTACCATAACAGTTCAGGAAAATTTATGGACTTGGAGGAATTCAAGGACTGCAGCAGCCGTGAGGCAATAAGAAACAAACAAATGCATGTCCTAATGGCAGATGGCTTTTTCCGTGTAAACCCTTTCTCTGGACATCAAAAAACTCCTCCTACACAGTACCCCGAGGGAAGCTTTGCAGATATGACACCTAGATTAAAATCTGAGAAACTTTAGAAGTGAAAATTCCATTAACACAACGACTTTCCATGTAATTTTCACAAGACATTAAAAAGAAAAAAAAAAGGTATTTGTAAGCCCTCGAGCTACCACAAGTACCAATGGTTTTACGAAAGCTTTTCCTGTGAAAAAAGCAACCCATTAACTGTGGTTTGAGATAACTTCTCATCATCAGCTGTGGATACAAGATCGAGTTTAGCACAAATCTACAACACTGCCAAAGGGACCACCCCACCCACTCACAAAGGATCCTCCCCCTCCCTACACCAGCAGCTATAATAAAGATTTGCATAAATAACTTCTTTCGTCAGATCAGTTCTCCAGTTCAGCTCGTACCAGCGCCAGCACAAACTGAGACTAAAAGATGAGCAGCTGGGTCTGGACAAGGGGTCCACACTGGAGTAAACTCCCAATCCCCCATCCCACTGAAAAGCAACCACTAAAAAAATGAGATGACGTGGCACCTCTGCTCTGAGAAGCAAAAAAAACCGTGGCACCTCTGCTCTGAGAAGCAAAGCAGAAGGGGCCGTTTTAGTACCGCCACAAGCAATCCCAGAGGCGGCCCTGGTGTGCCTCACTTCCTAACCTGGCTGCCTGCACAGCCCTCAGAGCTGAGCCTTACTGAAAGCACTCCCATCACTAGGAAGGGGACGGTTCCGTGCAGAAAGCTCTTGGCACAGCACGGCGCGAGTTTCTTTTTACTACCCGGGCACACACTGGTCTCACAACTGCTGGAAGGAGATAATTTCTCCTTTTACCAGCCCACAAACCGCCAGATCCTTTGTGCCAACTGTTGGCTGAGCTCTGCTGCAATGACAGAGATGTCCCCATGCCTGGGGACTTCTCTGTGCAGAGCTCTGTGGGTTCAGGCACGGCAATCACTAAGGGAGAGTTTTCCTTTGCTCCGGTGGGGAAGGGAGGAATAAGATGACTTTGCAGAATACACTGCAAATTAGGTTTAAGGCTGCTATAATTTGCATCTAACCTAAATATTTTCATGGAGCTGCTATTAGAGAAATCCATGACTTTAGGAACGAGTCTTTAAGAATAAACAAATCCCAAACACTCACTTTGCTTGGCACATTCACATGGCCCTTCAGAGAGCAGCTGTGCAGGAAAGGGCACAGCCTTTATTAAGAGGACTTGGAACTCAGACTCTCATCTAGAAAACCATGGAGCTACCACGCCATTACACTGCAAAAAGGCACTTGGAGTGCTAGGAAAACACAGACTGGCTGGAAATGGACTAAATACTTGCTCCAGGGTTGTCCACGTGATGATTCCTTTAGTTTTTCCTACAAGCATCCCAAAGGAGATTGGGAAGAATACAGCAACTGGAATAGATGGACTAGAATTTCCACCAAACCCGCTGTAAGACATGATGAACCAAACTATTCCAAACATGTGGAACGCTTACAGCAGCCAGCAGAAAGCATCCACGGAGATAATCCTGCCCTGCCTAGACACTGGAATGTACACACAGCTTTAACCAAGAAAAACAAGGGGAAAAAAACAACTTAGCACCAAAAAATCCAACAGATCTGGAAAGAACTACACATTTTTTTCTCCTGCAACTCCCATAACTCACTACAACCCATGCTGGGTTTGAACCACCTGTTTGCAGTGTTTGAAAACCTGCACGTACCTATGGCTGTCCCCTAAAGCAGGGCAAAAAACCCACTTTTTTAGGTTCTGCTAAAGTTTCTCTCCTTCCCACTGGAAAAGTTCTCTGCTTAGAGTGGCAGAAGGATGTAACAACGTAAAAACGTCTTAGTTGAAACACAGTAAAAATGCAAAGTTATTAAGAAGATCCTTTCTGGAAATAAGTGGGGGGTTTTGGAGTTGCTTTTTTACAACACAGGATTTCTTAATCTTTTGCACAGCAAAACAAAGTTTGAGTAGAACATGTACAGGAGTGCACAGTTTTAAATATTATGCCACAAAGTTTTAAATTATGCCACAGTTTTAAATATTGGCCAACTTTTTGCTCTGTTTTGCTTCATCCCCTCAGCAGTCTCACACTATCATCCAGTATATTATGAACCTATTTCTGTCAAAAATAAAATAGCTTAATAAGTACAGCACAACAAAAATAAACTGAAGAATTTAGAAATCACCTTACAGAAATATATTCATCAGATCACAGCTGACTATACTGGACAACAAACCTGCCATTACTTTGCTCTGGCCTAGAAATAGCCCAATTAAAATCAGGTTCTCAATTTTTTTCAATGAAAAGTTTACTTTTGTTTTTTAAGCTGCCTATTATCACTGCCAGACCAGCCAAACTGCTTCTTAAATGCTAAATGACCCCGTTGCAGACATTTCCAGTAAGGCAAATTAGGAAGTACATTTTTTTCACTCCCCCCATCTAGTTAAGACTTTTTAAAACAAGATCTTTTTGATTCATCAGTTCTTCCTGGAGACATGACAGGAATTAAGTAGTATCAAGAGTGACTAAAACTGCAGCAGTGTAGTGCAGGAAGTTATGGGATCACTTGGGGTTAGAAAAGGTCTAAGATCATCAAGTCCAACCATCAAACCAGCACCGCCAAGGCCACCTCTAAACCACGTCCCCAAGTGCCACATCCACATGACTTTAAAATCCCTCCAGGAATGGTGACTCCACCACTGCTCTGGGCAGCCTGTGCCAGGGCTGGACAACACTTTTGGTGAAAAATCTCTTCTTGCTATTGAATCTAACCCCTGGCACAATTTGAGGTCATGTCCAAGTTATCAGAGCCCAGTAAATAACTTCTATTCCAGTGACACTCAACAACCCTAAATCGCAGATTAAACTTTTGACTGTATCACTGAGAGAGATTCAGATCCTTGGTGGCAAGAGCTCCCAGCTCCAGGCTGGGAAAACCAGTATCAGCACAAAGGAAAAACAAACAGGAGAAAAAAGAAAGCCAGGCTTATTTACTTATGTTGGTACCCACAGTAACTTCACGTGTCACAGATGATTACCAGCCTAATTGTCCCGACATTCTGGCATTATAGTTCAGATGCAATTTCACTGCTACGTGAGGCTGAGGATCTTCTAAGCCTGAAAAATTACTGAGGTTTGTTCTCTCCCTGCACTAACTTTGGGTTTAAATTTAAGAACACAGATCACTAAAATAGATCTTTTCTATGTAGTTTGATTAATGTCTATCTGTTTTTTTCTAAGAAAGTAACTTAAAATGTCAGTGATATTAGTGAACTCAGTGATTATAAGATCATCTGAAACAGCTTCTTTTCCTCATTTCACAGTCTGTGTTCACTTGTACATGTCCAAGACATAAGGATATTTAAGGACAAAAGGATATTTGAATTCCAGCCTTTTAACCAAGCCTAGGGAAAATACAGAAGACTCCCTGAGTAGAAATAAATCCCTGGCTTAATAAAAAGACCAAGAATAGCATGAATTTTGCCCTTCAATACTCAAGGAAAAAGATGAAGAGATTAAACTCTTCAGCTGACTGAATTTCTAACCAATAGATAAAATATTGGAGTAAAATCTTAGAGAGTTTAAAACATCACCACCCACAACCACTGGATAACAAAGCTCAGTTTTCATTTTGAGAAAATCTCATATCTAGCTTGAAAGTAGTTTGGGTTGTGTGTGAGCATGCAGATTTCTACTGCCAGCAATCACCACAAAAGTCACTGAACTTCGACTTTCCAAGTCTTCCACAGCTCTGGTGGAGCAGCACACTTCAGCACTGCTCACTTCTCATTTCTAGAAGCATTTCCTTGGGACAGGACAGATCCTTTTTAAGTAGATTAGAGGACAGCAATGTCTAGCACACATCTCTGTAAATCCCCTGTGCTGTATTTTGGAAGCATCACAACCTCGGTATTTTTGTTTGACTAATGCACATATGGAAAAATTTAACGAAGGCCAGGAAGTAGATTAAGGCCTTCCACAATTTCACAACAGTGCAAGGATGCTCTTATATTCCACAGTATCTGTAATAATTCCACCCAGGGGAAGCCACAAAGCCAGACTGAGTACTTGTAAAGATATACATTGCTAATGTAAGCCATAAACACATCTTTAATACTCATCAGCACTGTAACCTCGCACCCAGTAAAAGTTCACCCAAAAAACTGATGCCTGTAAAAGAATTTAAAGCAGACTACATTCAACAAAACAGACTGAAGCGCCCTCATGCCCAAACTGATGTCAAGTTTGCAGATTTTTCCACCAAAGCTCTATGGAAAATGCCTCCTGATTCCAGGTGGGACAACTTTCACAGCACTCCTTTCAAAATTAAGCTTCTCTCACTGACAGTGCAATCCAGGGAATGCAGAAGATAAAATACCGATTTGGGAAAACAAGGAAGTATCGGCCTGTTAAGTGCTGGTTATGTGGAGAAACACAGTACAGGTCAAACATTTGACCCTGGAGTTACATTGGGGAATAATTCCTTATTTTGGATCAATATATATAATTCATGCTAAAGGACACAGCAGTTCCCAGGCCAAAATTATTTTCATATTTGGCAGCTTCTAAATCCTGTAGCAGAAACCAAGACTTTTAGGAGACAAAATTGAAAGTTAACAATCGTACAGTGTCACATGAGAGTGGAATGGGAACTCATTCATCAATTCCTTATTCAGGGGTCAATTTACCTAACCCAAATTTTTACATCCAATTTTAACACTCTGTGTTAAGAGCATCTCTTTATTAGTAAAACTTTCAAGTGCAGAACAGGCTAGGAAATTGCTGTTTAAATATAATTACCATAACAGCCAAATGCTGTTTAAACTATGTACCAACAGAAAAGGATTCCACAAAAACACAGGTCATGTCCTAAACAGAGTTTAAATGTTTTTTCAGGCACCTTCCCAGAGCTTGAGCATGACATTATGAACCCAGCCAGTCTCAGGAGGAAAGGCAGGGAAGACCAAGGAAAACACCACCAAATTCAAACTGACCAGAGAACAATTTTTCTCCATGATGAAGATCCTGTCCTTTTCCAGGAACAGCAGAAGGTGCCAGCAGAGGAAGAGCAAGTGCTATCAGTCAGTCTGCTCCTGCAGTTTAAATTCAGACATGCAGGCTGCTGTCCTCAACTTAAATAGATGGTTGTGCTCCTTGATTTAAATTGATCCAGGAAATAATTTCTCAAGGATTATGCACACTGAGTTGCAAGTAATGACTGAAATAGCAACTACCTAAAGCAACAAACCACTCTACATCTCCAGTGCTCCCTCCTCCCCTTCCAGTAACTGGTGTATGATGGAATTCAGACCCCGTGAACTTAGAGCTCAGTCTGCCCACAAAATTCAACAGGGAAAAAAAAGCAAAACAACATCTGGGTTTACAAGTTTATATTAACATGCAATTAAAGTCAAGCACTGGCTTGCTTTGGAACAAGTCACCATCTATGTAAGTGATGGAATTAATGCAGCCTACACCACTTAACCTCAATAAAAAAAAATCAGGATCAGATCACAAAATTGATGGTGGTGATAAACCTGACTATTCTACAGGCAATCTGATAAAAACATAATGAATGTACAGAATTAAAAACCATTTTCTTTACCATGAAAATTTTTTTAAAAATCAAGCAGACCATACATGATGCCTGAGCAACAATTATCCCAAGGAAAGCTCTGTTTCAAAAATTGGTTAGTCTTTAAACCAGTAATTAGTAATTAAGAGCTGGAAAACTTTTATTAAACTCACAGGTGATACAGCCACGTACACAGCAAATGACCCACAGTCTGATGATGTTAACACCTCCCATGAAAATTTTACATTCCTAATGTTCCTGTAAATGCCATCCCAGAATAGGCTGAACATCGGAGCAGTGCAGGTTCTGCCAGGTTGGGCACACCAGGGAACCTGAGCAATTAGCATTTCACCTTCCTCCTTCTGCCAGTGAATAAACCTGTCTAATCTCTTAAATAATGTCTATATTTTCACTGGAGCCTAAAGAGATTTCTCCTGATACTACAGCACCTGTGCTTGTACCTGGGGAGCAGAATTAACTCATAATTCCTCATAACTTTATCATTTTTTTTTTTCACTGTCTCCACCTCTGACATTTTTCTTTCTCACTAATTAACTTTATCAAACACCAAAGCAGAACCTAAAAGTTATGTATTCAATCTGTAGGCGACTTTTATTTTCTACAGAAATATTTTGCTCTGTAAATACTGAATTTCAGCTTTCACAGAAAAATCCTAGGCTATAGAAGTGATGTAAACAAGAGGGAAAATGCCTGTTAGAACATGAGGTTGTCTAGAAACATCCAGAAAATGCACTCAAAAAAGCAGAGGGGGAAAAATATTTCCTGCTGGCCACTGGAAAGGATGAAAAGCAGAACTGAGAAGATTTCTATACACAGGGTTCAGCTGAGAGGAAAAGAGGGGGTCAGCTCGCTGGTTAACCATGGTTTGCAGTCCCTGCTCATTTTAATAAATGTTGGAAGTATTGATCAATATTGAAAGTCATCAGCAGTTACAGAGTCAGCCCCTGTGCCTGCAAAGGCAAAGCAATTACAACAAGGAAAGTGAACTGGCTATGCCAAAATACTGAAGTAGAGCTAGAAATGCTGACAACTTAAGCTGAAAAAAATACATTAATGCTTATTATTAGTGCAAAAAACCTCCAAAATCACAGTTCTACCACTCTTCCACCATTTGGGTCTGGTTTAGATGGCTTTAAACTGCTGAGACCTCAGCAGAAGGTATCCTCAGCTCATAAAGGGAACAGAGCTTGGGCTCAGGGAACATAATATTAAAAATAAACCTCTCCATTAGACATGACTGATCTCAGCTTGAACATGAGATTCTTCAAGACCTGGATGCATCTATAAGGAGATTTATGAACCTCTAAGGTTCAGATCTGAGTCATCAGTTTCATGTGGCCGGAGGAGAAACCCAGAATCACATTTCACTGGCCACAAACATATGTTTTTTCCTGTTACAAAAATCTCAGCGAGCACAGGAGCTGGAATTCAGGTTATTTTCCACCTGGGTTTGTTTGTTTGTTTGTTTTTGTTTGTTTAGGTCTGTTGTTTTTAAGCCTGATGAACCTTATCCCAAAAAGTTTGCTACATGTCTTCACCTTCTTACTACGGTTCTGTAAGATTTGATAACATCAAAGAGTACCCTTCTTTCAGAGTAGACCACTACAGCAGTACATTTTATTCTGGCCAGGAACTTGCTGTTACATCCTCATAACTAGAAAGCAAAATTAAACTTTGCATTCTCACTTCTTCAAAAGCCTATGAGTCACTCATATTTTACTATCAAATTATCTTCCACTAAGTTTACTTCCCCTAGCTTGATGGAAATGCAGAAAATCATTGAAAAAATAAAATTATTTCAAGTGTATTTTAACAAATTAACTGGATCTTTCCCTGCTCCAAGACACTGCCTAGGAAAGGGACAAGAGAGTTATTCAGACTTCAGCATATGACACCATTCAAGGCATCAAATTGGAGAAAATTAGAATTCTCTGAACAACTGAAGTTGACCATGAAATATACAAAAGTGAGCTGTAGGGAAAAAGTGACACCAGCTAAGAGGTTGTTAATGGTATTTAATTATCAGCTGAGAAATCAATCTTAATTTATATTCTTAATAACAACCTTAGTATAAGAAATAAACAAAACACTAATTAAATATTCAAACATAGGAAATATACTGATCTTCCTCTGCAGAGATTCCATACAGGAAAGCTTGACAGACTGGAAATCTGAGCAACAGAAAGAGCATGAACCTTCCTCATAAAACTATGTGAATAGAGTAACTCAGCAAAAAAGCTCTGAAGTGGGATTTCAGAGGTATAAAACAGTGACAGAGGACCTGAGTACGTTACCAAATACAAAATACCATCAGTCACAAGGGTGATGCAGCCATTAGAGCCCATGGCCCCAGGATACAGTTATCTGGCAATAAAAGATGGCACACGGCTGCCAGGCACAGAGCACAGCACTTCAGCTCCCATCCACCTCAGGAGCAAGTTCAAACCAGAGCAGGTACAAAACAGGCCACGAAAAAAGTCAGGATATGAAGTGCTTCTCTTAGTGTAGAACAAGAGCTTCTGGTTCTTTTCCCTACCAAAAAAAAAACCCCAAGTTGGAGCAAGGCCTGCATTATCTTCTACAAACTGTTTACTCCCTCCTTGTCCAAAAAGAAAGGACGTGACTGAGCTCATCACTTCCTACAGGAGGGCAGAGGGAGGGACACGAAGTTCATCTCCCTGTCTCAGTGCACGTCAAAAGACACCAGGACTCCTCTGTGTCACTGGCCCGAAGCGACTGCAACCCCCAGGCCAGTGCCATGTGCAGCATCAGGGAGCAGCCTCCCCTGAGGCCCCATTCCTTTGGGGAAAATCCCTGGAGAGGCAGGAATGGATCTGACAGAGCAGTCTCAGGTGATGGGCTGGGCTGGTCATTGTCCAAGTTGGATCAGCTGAAGCCTCTTAATGCAACAGTGCCTCTGGAAACACCAGATGTTTCACCCCCAAATTTCCTCTTGGATCAATTCTCTTCCCAAAGGCACAACCTCCCCTAGAACACAGACTGAGACAGCCACTATTATCAGACCAATTCTTTCACTTCTACCCACAGAGTTTCTAAAATCAACCTCCAAGTCAGTCTTCTTGCTGGTAGATACAAACCAACAGACAACAACTCCTGTTTGAGAAACAGGAGAACAATTTCTTGGCAGACAGGAAAAAGACAATCCTCACTCAATGTCTGGAAAGGTCCTTGCAAACACAGGTAGCTGCAGCACGGGTAAAACTGCCAGAAACTGGATCCAGCACTAACTAATCCTCCACTACCAGCACCAAATGCAAGAGGAAAGATGCTGGCATTCAGCAGAGGAAGCTTCTCTGTCACTGAAAGAAAATAGGTGGTTTTCAATAGACTGCAGATCCTCAACTAGAGCATGACCACAAAGGCCTTTGAAAAACACTTTTTGTTTTGCTTTGTTTAGGCTTTTTTAATTAAAAGAGAGGTTATCAGGTGATTTCAGTGTTCTGAAAAGTTTCAATGTCAGTTCAGCATCACATAAGCAGGTGAGATGTCACTAGACATCTAATTTCTTCCCTGGTCAGTAGTGATGGAAGTTACTTCCATAACTTTTACATTTAAAGCCACACAACTACAAAAGATGTGTTCAAACCATGCTCAGCTGATGAGCTACTCTGCTGCTCCTCTGCAAGCACTTTGTCTGCAATATCAAAACTCCCAACAAACAACAATATTTAATAAGTTGTATATTCATCCCTACATACATGAGGGCAAAGCCCCTTTTCTCCTTCAAGTTAAAGTAGTTTCTTTCTAGCTATGCCAGCAAACTTATTTAAACTACAGTTTAACCAGAATTCCCAGTATCACAGAATCATGCAGCTTGGAAAACATCCTCTAAGATCAAGCCCTCCCAGACAAGCACAGTTTTGTTCTACATATTAAATACTAAGACAACTTTTAGCTCCATGTTCATCCCACAGGGTGTCATGATCTTGTCCCAGCAATTTTCAAGATTTCCATCTTCAGCCCACCCCCAAAAACCCACCCACTCATATACCTCTTATTAAAGTTTCTCTTTTTGAGAGGCTGATCTTTAATCACAGCTCTCCTTTCCGATTCAGACTGTATCCCAGCTCTCTCCCAGACCACAGGAATCAAAAGTTAGCAAGCAAAGACCAAAATTTCCATAGCAGACAGCACATTAGGAGCAGCATCCCTCAAACCAAGGTCAGCACACCAGACAACAACCCCACTGCTGGGATTACAGTGCTTAAAAGCAGATAAAATTGTTTTCACTGATGACAAGCACTTTTAAACAACATCTTAAAAAAAGCTGAATGCAAGGTCACGCGTTTGTAAAATACCAGCCCAGCCACAGGACTGGGAATTGTATCAGGGAAGGCATTAAGGACTTTGGGCAGCACTGCAGATGCCACGTGAACATTAATTCCTGACATGACTCTGTAGCAAAAGGGACTAATGGGAGCCTTGGAAAGGAATATCAAGGAGAAAGACAATACTCTCTCTTTATATCGTATCAGTGAGATCAATAATGGGCTGTCCCCCCTCTCCTCAGGGACCAACACTTTAATAAGACTTTAAAAGCCAGAAATGCCAGTAGAAATAACTACAAGACCTGAAAGAGGTACCCTAAAGACAAGCTGGTTTAACAGGAAAGGTAAAGGGATGGCTTAATTATCACCAGAGATTACCAACTAGAAAAGAAATCTCTTTTTCACATCTAACACAGAAAATATACAGAAAAACAAAACAATTTGGAGTTCAGTTAAAAACCTGGTTTTAGAGGTTTGCTTCATTTTGGAAAGTGGAGATAATGAGGACATTAATAATTAACAGCTAAGGCAACTCTGTCACTTGTTGCTGGGGGGTGAGTTTAGGATACATCAATCAAAGGTCAGTAAATGCAGCACAATCGATGATCAGATGAGTCTTGACAGCCCATGATGACGCAGCTGTGCTGTGACCCCAGCAGCCCCCCCGAATTCCAGCACCAAGGATGACTTATCCAGAAGGTGTCCCAAAACCACCACGCCTCAGCCACGCTGTGCTCACTCCCCACTTGACTGTCGCCAGTCCCACGGGCTGCAGCTCGGTGCCATTTGGCCAACTCTCCCTCCGAGGATGGGATCGGTTGGCACAGCAGCACAAACCGATGGCTGTAACAGCTCCTGCCAACCCCCAAATTCCTAAAGGCAGGCGGTTAGGGTAGCAGGTGATCCCCTTCCCCTAAAATCACACACAGCAGGTGACACAGCCCAGCATTCCAGAGGTCAGGGGCAAGAGAGGACGCGCCCCTGCCAAAAAACACAGAGCCCACGGACACCTGACAGGGGCAGGGCAGGGCAGGAGGGGCACTGACCCTTCTCCTCGTTTCACCCCGTAACTGGCCAGCCTCTGCCACACCAGCGCGTGTTCTTACCCCAAATCTGAGGGCAGCTTCTCCTCCTTAGGGGCTGCTTTCCTTTGCGTGCTAAAGCGCCCCCAGACCTGTCTCTCCAGGCTCTATCTAACCCACCACCCCAAACCTGCGTGCCCAGACCCTCTGCCCAACGCAACTCCCCCCAAACCTGTTTATCAACCACGTCCCCAGACACACTCCCAAGGGACGGGCCCTGTCCCTGCACCTCCGGCCCTGCTGAGCACCTCCTGCCGCACTAAGACCCCCAGATCCCACACTACAGACTCCCATCAAACGCAGCCCCCCCAAACCCTGCCGGAGAGAACCCTCTCACACGCAGCCGCCCCAGACTGTCCTGCAGCGACCCTGCCCACGAACAGCCCCCTGAGGACCTGCTGCACAGAGCCCTCCCGCACACAGAACGCCGCTCACACACAGCACCGGCCCCACTCCCCCCCTCCGCGGCCTCCCCGCGCAGGCCCCACACAGGCCCAGCCGCCCGGCCACCCCCAGGCGCGAGCCCGGAGCGCGTTCCAGGCCCGGTGCCGAGCCCGGCACTCACTCGGGCAGGTAGGTGGAGGAGAAGCTGCTCCAGCGGTGCAGGCTGTAGCCCAGCACGCGGCTCTCAGCACCCGCCGGACCCGCCGCCGCCGCCATCTTGTTGTCAGCAGCGGCCCCGGCAGCGACCGCGGGGGGCGGGGCCAAGCTCTTAAAGGGGCCGCGCTCTTAAAGGGGCCGCGCCGGCGGGGGTGGGCTCGGTCTGAGGGGACTCGGGGGACGCTTGAGGGGACCCGGGGTCGCTCCGTGGGGCTGAGGGGTTCAGGCGCCGCCTCTCGGGGCTGAGGTGCCGTGAGGGGCTCAGTGGGTGCCCCGTGGGGCTCAGATGGGCTGTGGGTCTGAGGGGATGCCCTGATGGGTTCAGAAGATGCCGCCTTGGAGCTGAGGTGGCCTGAGCGGCTCTGAGGGGCTGTGGGTCTGAGGGGGTGCCCTGAGGGGCTCGAGGGATGCTTGGAGGGGTTGAGGTGAGCTGAGAAGGTTGGGGAGTGCACTGTGGGGATGAGGGGCTCAAGGGATGTCTGAAGGGTTTGAGGTGAGCTGAGAAGTTTGGGGGAGTGCACTGTGGGGGTGAGGGGCTCGAGGGGGATGCCCTGAGGGGCTCAGGTGGGCTGAGGTTCTCATGGAGTGCTGATTACCAAAGGAAATGCTCCTTTCCTGGCCCCACACAGGTGGGTGATTGGGAAAGAGCCTAGAAAAACCCAGTGAGGTTTGATCCTACACCAGCCCCTGGAATTATGAAGTCGTTGAGGTTGGAAAAGACCTTTAAGACCATCAAGTTCAACCATCAAGCCAGCAGGGACAGGACCAGCACATAAACTGGGGGGTCTTTGACACGCTTCTCTCTGTCTGAGGNACAGAGCCCTCCCGCACACAGAACGCCGCTCACACACAGCACCGGCCCCACTCCCCCCCTCCGCGGCCTCCCCGCGCAGGCCCCACACAGGCCCAGCCGCCCGGCCACCCCCAGGCGCGAGCCCGGAGCGCGTTCCAGGCCCGGTGCCGAGCCCGGCACTCACTCGGGCAGGTAGGTGGAGGAGAAGCTGCTCCAGCGGTGCAGGCTGTAGCCCAGCACGCGGCTCTCAGCACCCGCCGGACCCGCCGCCGCCGCCATCTTGTTGTCAGCAGCGGCCCCGGCAGCGACCGCGGGGGGCGGGGCCAAGCTCTTAAAGGGGCCGCGCTCTTAAAGGGGCCGCGCCGGCGGGGGTGGGCTCGGTCTGAGGGGACTCGGGGGACGCTTGAGGGGACCCGGGGTCGCTCCGTGGGGCTGAGGGGTTCAGGCGCCGCCTCTCGGGGCTGAGGTGCCGTGAGGGGCTCAGTGGGTGCCCCGTGGGGCTCAGATGGGCTGTGGGTCTGAGGGGATGCCCTGATGGGTTCAGAAGATGCCGCCTTGGAGCTGAGGTGGCCTGAGCGGCTCTGAGGGGCTGTGGGTCTGAGGGGGTGCCCTGAGGGGCTCGAGGGATGCTTGGAGGGTNCTCGAGGGGGATGCCCTGAGGGGCTCAGGTGGGCTGAGGTTCTCATGGAGTGCTGATTACCAAAGGAAATGCTCCTTTCCTGGCCCCACACAGGTGGGTGATTGGGAAAGAGCCTAGAAAAACCCAGTGAGGTTTGATCCTACACCAGCCCCTGGAATTATGAAGTCGTTGAGGTTGGAAAAGACCTTTAAGACCATCAAGTTCAACCATCAAGCCAGCAGGGACAGGACCAGCACATAAACTGGGGGTTCTTTGACAAGCTTCTCTCTGTCTGAGGTTGTTGTAGGGTTTTTTCCTGGAGAAGGGAAGTTTTCACCCAGAGCTCCCACCAAAGCAAAGGGAAGTTTGGGACACCCCTGGGGAGCTCTGGAAAGCAGGGGAGATATTTCAAGACTAGGGGTAGGAAAAAAAAAAGCCAAACCAATAAACCACTGTCTGTTGGAAATGACAGATTGGAGAGATATTATGAGGCAGGACAGCAGGATGCCTGGCTAGATTAAATTAGCACAAGGATTTTTTTTTTCCCTTTATTTTAGGAAAGTGAGTGAGAATGTGGCAGCAAAATCTGCCTGCAGATGAAAAACTCTCAGCAGCCTTGAAGGCTGAACGTCGACTGGGTGTTTCAAAAGTGAGGGGGAGCAGAAAGCACTTCATCTCAAGACCCCTTCCCAGAGGGGGCTCACTGTGTTTTCAGTGGTATCAAAGCCACACGGCTCAGCAACAACACAACAAAATCCATGGACGAGGCACAAACATCCACATCTCCTTCTGCTGCTTCACTAACGAGCCTTTTGAAGTTTGTGGCCTTCAGACTTCACTTATCCCAGCTCCTGCCTGCAGGCATCCCCCTCCCAAAAGTACCACAGGAATAATAAAATGAATACTTTACTAATAATACACTCCCAGCCCCAGAGGAAGAGACGCCACCTCAGTGTTCAGAGACTCGCTAACGAGCAGCCCAAGAGGAGCAATGCTTTGTGAAACCTGTCACCTCCAAATATGAAATTTAGGGGGTTGGGAGTGGGGGGTAACAGCCCTGCAGCAGCCAGGAGGAGGAGGGAAAGGAGGAAGAGCCAGCAGCTCGCTGCTGCACAGTGAAACCACCCCAGGTTTCTCTGCCCAATATCCTGTTACCGCTTGAATCAAGACCTGGATGCCAAGCCAGCGTATTTTTAGCACATTTTGGACTTAAAGTGAAGGGAATGCTGGTGAAATACGCAGTACTGACAGCCCTGGAAAATCTTTATTCATCTGCAGCACAAGCAGCAGGGAAGGCTGTGAGGAAGCAGAGCAATCCAAAGCTGCAAACTGAGCCCCCTGGTCCCTCTGGCACAGCTTGCCCTGTCCTGTGCAGTTACCAGTGCTGCTGGAGAAGAGGCTTTTTCCACTCTCTGAGTGGAGAGAGCACAGTGGGGAGGAGTGTGATGTGCAGGGCAGTGTTGTGCTGCAGATTTGGACAGCCTGCAGCCTCCAGGTGAGCTCTCTGGATCCCAACTAGGGCAGCTGCTGGAGCCCAGCTGGTGGCAAGGCTACAGAAGAGGGCGAGAAAAGTCAGAAAACACAAGTGTCTGAACCCCACTGGGCTGGTCCAGGCCTGTGCTGTGCTTGCTGTGCCAATGTAACACTGGATCTGTGGAATCTGGGGAGCCCAATGGCACCAACGTGCCCCATCCTGCCTCCAGCAGTGACTGAGACCCATTGCTCCAGGGAAGTCTTGCAAAGAGGACATTTACACATGAAATCACAGAATCATTAAGATTGGAGAAGACCTCTAACATCAAGTCCAACCATTAACCCAGCAGTACCAAACCCACCACTAAACTATGTCCCCAAGTGCCACATCTACATGATTTTTGAACACTTAGAGGGGTGGTGATTCCACCACTACCTGGAGCAGCCTGTTCCAGTGCTTGACAACACTTGCAGTGAAGAAATTCTCCCTAATGTCCAATCTAAATCTCCCCTGGGACAACATGAGGCTTTTTCTTCTCATTCTATTGCTGGGAGCAGACACTGACCCTCACCTGGCTGTACCCTCCTGCAGGCCCTGTTGAGGAGTTGTAGAGAGTGAGAAGTTCCCTCCTGGGCCTCCTTTTTCTCCAAGCTGAGCCCCCCAGCTGCTCCTTATCCGACTTGTTCTCCAGACCCTTCACGAGTTTCCTTGTCCTTATGAAGCGAACCTCGTGCAGAATTTTCCCGCTTCAGCCCCCTCACTCAGGGCTTCATGGGAACCCTCCAGCAGGATTTGGTGCCTCCTGGCCCGGAGCTGGCTGGGTGGATCCGTGCTGCCTGTGGCTGGCTGCTCTCTGAGGATGGGGCCGCAGAGGGGAAGTGAGAGCTTTCCCAGCAGCAGAAGGTCCCTTCGGCGTTCAGGGACCAGCCTGCCAGAGAGCTCGGAGGTCTCTGGACGTGTGCCTTGGACAGTAGCTGGAGCTGCTGGGGAAGGCCAAGGTGACCACAAGAGATGATCCCCACATCTCTTTGCCAGGAGGATGCACACACGGCACTTATGTGCTCATCATCAGCGAGCTGGAACCCCAACCACAAAAAACTCAGGGATTTGTGTCAGACTGGAGACAAATGTCTCTTCCCCCCCTTCAGAAACTCGCTCCTCTACTGCGCGTGTGTTTCGAGTTTCCTCATGCAAAACCTCGCGTGGGCGTTTGGATATGTAATGAGCACATAGTTCAGGATGAAAACAAGTTGCGTGGAAGAGCCAAGTAACGCCAGAAAAATGAAAGCAATACAAACAACAACATGGCACGCAGCCATACCAGCCAGCTCGTGGGCCAGCCGGATCTCACGTCCTCCCCGGAGCTGCGGAGCCGATCAGCTGTTGGAAAAAGAGACCTTTAAAGACAAGCAAGAGAGGAAATAGCATTGGCAGCACAGGCCGCTGCATGTTTCCTTCCAAAGCAGGACAGAGCCAAGGACATTAGGCAGAGCTGTAACATTTGGGGTCTCGTTGCTCAGCCGTGAAGCAAGGCAGAAACCTCAAGTGGGCTGCAGTTGTGTAAACTCCTATTGTTTAGGAGGCGGAAGCGGAGCGCTGGCCCAGCGGGGTATTGTCCTACCAGATTTTGGCGGTGCTCACCTAACCGAGCTCCTCCTGCAAGGCCAGGGCCTCGTTTAACTCAGACATGGTGCAAAGGGAGTAAAACCTCCTGCCTGCACCAGACCCAGGCTAAGAGCTTCCTCCCGAGCCAAATGCCTGCTGCCTCCCATAGCACCTTCAAAGAAAAGTGTTTCTAACCTGTGGGGAAGGCTGGAGCAGGACCAGAGGGAATTCCAAAAACTCCTCAAACTGGCCTCACTCATCTTCATCTCTCATTTTGATGACATGATGGAAAAAAGTGGCAAAGCTCACTGAGACCCATTTCCTGTGAGGCTGCCATGCACATCCACGCCGAAAAGGGATGAGAACAGGCCTCAAAACCAGATGATGTTTTATTTCTCCCTTTAGGGAGAGGGATCATCTGTGCCTCCTTACAATGCCGTAAAACAATACCTCCTTCAGCGTAATAAAATACCTCTTCTGATCTAGGCCCTGATCCAAGCATCTGCTCCTGGGCTAAACACTCCAATACCTGCTTGAGTCCTCTTCACTGCCTCTTGCAGCATCCGTCCTTTGGTTGAAGGCTTAAATCAGTGAAAGACCTCACTGACAATCCAAAATATTGAAAGGAGCCCAAAATGCCAGCGCCTCCATGCACACATTGGCATAATTCTCTGCATAAAAGCCAGCTTTAGAAGGCTTGTTTTGCAAAGCACAAATGTGCATTTTTTTCGAATCAAGGTCAGTAACTCAGCTTCATTCACCAGTCTCCAGCTGCAAAACAACGTGCCCCAGACAATGGAGGAGAGTGTCTCTGATGCCTTTTAAGGGATGCAAGTGGCTCTGAGCCACACTGGGGAAAGAAGATTTCCTTGGTACCCTTGCACGCTCAGCCCTGTCTGAACTGAAATAGGGCACCTGAGAGCAGGGAAAGACATTGAAATGGGAATGGTGGCACAAATCACGCTCACACTCTCCATGCTTTGTTAAAATCACAGAATGATTTGGGATGGAAGGAACCTTAAAGATCATCTAGTCCCAACCTCATCTGCCATGAACAGGGATACCTTCCACTAGATCACATTGCTCAAGGCTTAATCCAGCCTGGCCTTGGACACTGCCAGGGTTGGGTCATCCACATCCTCCCACTGGTATTCCTGCCTCATCTCCCTCACAGTAAAGAATTTTTTTCATAATATCTAGCCTAAATTTCCCCTCTTTCACTTAGTAAACATTGCTCCTTGTTCTATCACTACAGTTCCTGATGAAGAGTCCCTCTCCAGCTTCCCTGTAGGCCCCATTCAGATACTGGAAGGTTGCTATGAGATCTCCCCACAACCTTCTCTTCTCCAGGCTGAACAGCCCCAACTTCCTCAGCCTGTCTTCATAAGGGAGATGTTCCAGTCCTCTTACCAATTTTGTGGTGCTCCTCTGGACTTTGCTCCAGCAATACCATGTCCTTCTTTTTTGGAAAATGTAGTTTTCCCACTTCATCCCCATGCCGTCCTCTCCATGCCCACTGGTCTGACGTGCCGCCACACTCAGCTCCACTCCACAATTCCGTGCTCGTAGGAAGCAGACAAGACACTCCCAGCTGTGCCTCAGGCTAAAAATATTTACTCATCTCTTCCCCCCCAGGCAGGTGTGTTCATCCCAGGCAGGGCTGCTCCCACAGGGATGCTCTTGCACACCAGGCACACGCTGCTCATCGTACGCTGCAGAACACTGGGGTGTTGTGATGATTCCTCTGAATCACCCAAAGAGAGCTCTGTCCTGTGTTTCAGATGCAAAATGTGCCCTGGAATTCAATAGTTGCTATAGTGCCTAATTACACATTTTATGGCGTACTTAGTCACAATGGCTAGAGCTCTTGTTATTAGACTTGGACTCCTTCTGTTGCTTTATTTTATAGACCTTTTTGCTAAACGTTTTCTCTCTGCATTAGAAATAGTGTATTGCAGCATTTTCTCCCTCCAAAAATATCCCAAATTTATGGAGCACTGGTCATCAAATTGATAGCAGCAAGCTTGCAGCCCTCTTTCTGTCATGGTGCTCCACAATGCACATCAAAGTCTGCTCAAATGACAGCAGCACAATATTTCCCAGGATCCAGGAACTCTGGAGCACTGATCCTGGCAACACTGCTGTCTGTGACTGGGAGACAACTCACACTGTCTGCTTGGGGCATCCATGCCTTCCCCTGGGCCGTATGGAGAGGGTGGACTCCTTGGGTGCTCTTCCCAGAGGATGATTCAGCCCACCACAGTTGGACATGTCTTGTGTGAAGCTGAATCACTCTCCTGAGGTGCTGGTCTGTTTTTGCACATTCTAGAAGGGCTCAGCTTTATTGCAGATATCTGAGATGGGTAAGACAAGCCCCACGCTCTGCATTCCTCCTCCAAACTGGAAGAATTCAATTGGAATTGACTGGAAGGTCACACCCCACCTATAGTACTGTATTCATCTCTGGACCCCCCAACATAAGAAGAACATGGAGCAGTTGGAGCAAGTCCTGAGGAGGCCACAAAGATACTCCAAGGCCTGGAGCAACTCTGCTGTGGACACAGGCTGGGAGAGCTGGTGGTGTTCACCTGGAGAAGACAAGGCTCTGGGGAGACATTGGAGCTCCTTCCATTGCCTAAAGGGCCTCCAGGAGAGCTGGAGAGGGACTTGGGACAAAAGCATGGGGTGACAGGACAAGGAGGAGTGGCTTCACACTGCCAGAGGGCAGGGTTAGGTGGGATATTAGGAAGAGATTCTTCCTTGTCAGGGTGGCAAGACCCTGGCGCAGATTGCTCAGAGAAGCTGTGGCTGCCCCATCCCTGGAAGTGTCCAAGAAGAAGCTGGACAGGGCTTGGAGCAACCCAGTGGAAAGTGTCCCTGCCCATGGCAGGGGAGCTGGAATGAGATGATCTTCAAGGTCTCTTCCAACCCAAACCATTCTCTGATTCAGGCACAGGGATGTCCTCCACCCTACACAACAGGATTGGTCTTTCCCCTATTAACCTCTTTTTGTGCCTGGTTTTCTTCACCAGGAGAAGGGAGCTAAGTACTTAATTGCTTACTTTCTAAAGAGTCAGGCAGGATAATTAACTAATGTTTGGGTAATGTGTCATAGGGTAGGAGTGCTAAGTAGTGTTCTGTCAGCAGCACAGTGGGAAGTGAAGGACTCAATCTTGTTTTTCAGCTGGAATGTCAGGGTCTCCCTTAAGTCCATTGTTCCCATTGACTGGTTTGCTGAGGGCAGGGAACATGGGCTAAGTGTTTAAAGGAAGAGGATGCAGGGACAGCAGAGAGCTATTTGTGGTCCAGAAGAAATGTCAAAAAAACTGGGTGAATTTTGGAAAGAGAAAACTGCCGAAGAGGCCAAAAGCAGGAAATACGCCTGGGACTACACAGAAAATCCTTGTGTTTGTAAGTGTGGTGTAAATATTCAACAGCAACATCCTCTGAGTAACAAAAGTGCATCAGAGAAACTTTTCTTGCACTGCACTTACTGCACACAGGCAGCACAGTGGGAATCATGGTACAGAGACCCATCTAACTCACCCTGGGGACTGAAGCAGATTCAGCCCAACAGAGATTTCACATCTTTAATTTTTATTGCTTTGCAAATATGAATGGATGAACTTCAAGCCCTCCTCATGTCCACTGATCATAATTGATGAGATTTCAATCTCACCTCCTTGAAGTTAAACATCTGAGAGACTCTTTGGTTAATAGTTTGCCTTTCAGAGCAGTACATTAGTTCTCTTGTGCTCCTGTCTGCTTAATTTAGAGCGAGTGGCCAAAAGTGCTGCAATTAAGGAATGAAGAATCTTAAGCTGAAGCTCTCAATGCTTTCAAATGACCAGCAGACCCTCCAGCACCAGCTTGTTTTTTACAGGAGCTGGAACAACATTTCCCATGACTCACTACTAATTGTGCTCTGGATTTGCAAAGGTTTTAACCTGTTCTGATTTTATGTGAAAATTATAAAATTTGGTGCTTTCCCAGTGCCCTCCTAGGATGTTCTGTCCCACCTCTACAAGCCTGACTCTTGCCAGGCTAATCCAGGGAGAGGCACATTCTCCCTCTGCCTCTCTTCTAAACAGCCCAAGGTTTCTCACTCTCTTTAGTTATTTTTATCTCCTGAGGTCAGTCCCATGCTTTGATCTGTACAGAAGATGACTTTTCCAGTGAGACTGTTGGGCTCTCCGTGTTTCCTGTGGAGTGTCCAGCCACAGGCCACGTGGAGATGATGCCAGCTCCCATCACTTTTCCCTGGAGTTGCTTAGCCAGCTGCAGACCATCTCAGCAGCTTCTGCTAACTGCCCTGCATCCTCTACAGAGGCATCTCCACAGCCAGGAATAGGGAGAGGAAAAGCCATGGATAACCTGGAACTGATCCTCTCCACCACAGGCGTTCTCTGATCTTTTGCACAGAGATCCATAAGGAGCAGTAATGCCTGACCTCTGGAAAAGGAAAGCATCCTTTCACTTCCCAGGCCTGATGAAATGCAATTTTATGGCCATGCAATGAAACATCCACATGCCAAACTCACCAACCCATTCCAGCACTCCCTGGGGAGAGATTGTGCCCAGTCTCCAAAGTCTGAAAAGCTGCTTCATTCCAGAGCATTGCTTCCTGTTGTGTCTGTTCCTGGTTTTGTAGGTGGAAATACTGGCAGTCCTTCTGGGCAGGGCAGACTTGGTGGAGGATGTGCCTGTTCACCAAGGTCACCCTCCGTGGCCATAGATGCTCCACTTAAGACCCTCTTTGGCACTCAGGCACAAGTGGAAAATAAGAGGAACACACTGCTCCCATGAGGAGAGATGAACTTTTCTTCCACTTAAGAGAGAAATAATATTCTAATGAGGAATAAGCATTTTCACTCAGTGCAAATCATTCAGGGATCTCAAGCTGCATTTTACTGTTGCCCCAGCAGCAAATCCACCCAAAGAGACTCCTCTGTTCTGTCCTGAGTCCAACCCTACTCCCATGAAAAGGCTTCTTGGGAGGGGCTGGGGTGACACATGGTCTGGGGCTGTTTTTATTTGTAGATCCAGAAGTTCTCAGTCCATTGCAGGACAGTGCTTTCATTTTTTTCAGGAAGAGAAGAGAGCCACATACCCAGTGGGAGCTTTGCTTCTTCCCAGGCTCAGCTTCTCCCACCCCATGGGAAGCAAATTCCCAGGAGCTGCAGATGGGCATGGACTGATGCCTGAGCCCATCCATTCTCTGCTGGTCCCTGTGGTTACATGGATTTGTAATCTGCTTCCTGGGAAAAGGAGAGAGGCAATGATCCTGTGACTGCTGGAGCCTTGGGATGGACTCGTGCTTACAGGCAGTCATCCATGTGGGCTTGGCAGGTAGAGCTCAGAGGTTTGTGGGATGTGGGAGTGCCATCCCTGCTGCTTTCCCAACCTGGCCACACATCCATGGATTGACTGCAGGGCTCAGGGGCCTCCCCACATTGCTGAGAATGAGGAGTCCCCCTCCAGAGATGCCAGAAGAGAAAGATCCACAATGCAAAGTCAGAGAAGAGAGTCAGGGGTATCACCACATCCTTCAACATGAGCACCTAGAAAAGCACAGAGCAGACAGTATCAGTCCAACACATCCTAGAATAAAACAAGCTCCCTCCTAACCCCATCCAGCAGAGGTTTTCCCTTGCTGGTTTTGACTGGGTCACAGAACAACATTCAGGTTGTGTCCTGAAGTGGTGCTGCATGCTGCAAACCAGGCAGATCCCAGTTTCTCCTGGTTCTGATCTAACTGGAGGGACACCAAAAGTCACCTTTCCCTTCTCCAGTCTTGGCATTTAGCAAGGGACTTCACTTCCTGCACAGGTCATCCCACATTACCTGCTGGTGTATTCCTGTTTGCCCAGACTTCGGTGTGGAAATTCAAGCTCCTTGGTCACTGCAGGGGGTGAAGGAGTTAGCTTTGCATAAGCCCCGGGTTCAGAGCCTTTGTGCAGACACCTTGTTCCTGGGATTTGTCAATGGAGCCTAAGTCTGCCTGTGTCCTGCAAGAAGATAGGCTGTGTCCTGCAAGGTGAGGCCCTGATCCCATGGGAGCCCTGCAGTTCACCCTGTTTATCTTCCCTGTGACCCTTAGTTCTGACCTTTGCCTTGAATCCAGTCATCTTTGTCTAGGATGAGAAATTTGGCCCCATGCAAAACTGAAAGTCCAAGAGTGTGTTGTAACTTCCCTGCACCTACCCCAGAGCTTTGGATTTCATTGTGATTCCCAGCTCCCTGTTTGTCCTGGATGTCTGGGGAGCACCTACCACCCATGAGAGCTGCAGAGCCCTAAAAATGAGCCCTGGGGAGGCAGAACAGCCCTGCCACCTCCAGCAGGACAGCAGCAGCAGGCATGGCTCCCCCTGGGAATACACAGCTCCGAGGGTAAAAATAACAGGTCTGAAAATGGAACAGAGCAAAGCAAGCAGGTTTTTTGAGAAAAGGGAAGGTGGGGCGATGAGTAACAACACAATTCTGAGCTGGAGGTTGATCCTGCAGAGCAGTCAGGGGGCACTGAGGCTCAAGAAGTACCAGAGACACAGGTCTGTCTCTGCAGGACAAGGACTGGCAGATGTGTCCCTGCTCTGTCACATTGTCCAGGCAGTGCTGGAGGGGACTGCCACAAAAACCACATTCCCAGGCATGTGCTGAGCCCTATGCAAGGCTTTCCCCTCACAGCACCAGCCCCACTGACCTCCCTCCAGCTCCTACACGTGTCCTTCAGTGCTGACCCCATCCCATGAACTGATGGAGAGATCACAGCACT
This sequence comes from Notiomystis cincta, assembly GCA_013398075.1. Classification (NCBI taxonomy): domain Eukaryota; kingdom Metazoa; phylum Chordata; class Aves; order Passeriformes; family Notiomystidae; genus Notiomystis; species Notiomystis cincta. The sequence continues at coordinate 54,159 of VZRX01013845.1, forward strand.
GGGCAGAATGGAGGTGCCAAACCTGCCCACGGTGAGTGCTGAAGTGCCTCATGTCAAGAGTCATTCAAGCCACCTGCTGCTGCTGCTGCTGCCCACTTAGACCTCAGCTTCCCCTGCTGCCAGCGAGCAGCAGTCACTGCTGTGTGGGCATCCAGAGTGTGTGGCTGAATGCGGAAGCAGCGAGCGGTTAAAAGGAAGGTAATTCCAAGAAAATGCTTGTGTGTGGTAAGCAAGGACAGTGTGTACTTCAGACTGCTGAGAGAGGAAAAGAAGAGACAGCAGTGACCTTTTAGAAGTGATGGAAAACCAGGCAGATAGCTGGGAACTTGGAAAAGGAAGTGGAAAGAAGAGCAATCTTGGAAATTTTTACCTGGCAATTCTGACTTCAGTCCTGAACACAGCAAGGGGGAAGGCAGGGAGTGACATCAATCTCTGACCGGTGAAAGGATGATGGAATAACAAAAGTTAAGGAGTAGGGCTATCAAGAACGAAGAGATGGAGAGATTTCTTATCATTGTGTAAAATGAGTGGATGTGAGAACACTGTAAGGCAATACATCAGCTCATCAGTGAAGAGTTTGATGTAGTGTCTAACAAAGCCTTTTTTTTCTCTTTTTAATTAATTTCTCTTGGCTTGTCTCTGAACACCGTCACACAGGCTGAACATTGCAATCTAAAGGTCCTCTCGGATGGCCACGCAGAACCTTGATTCCTCCCAGATAAAGTTTGAGTGTTTCTGTTAACGACCCCACCCCTCCAACCGAGGCCAGCGCTCTGCAGACATGAAACCACTGCATTCATCTGCTTCCTCCAACCCCAGTGCAGATAAGGCTCGGCAAACACCGCATCCTGCAGGATGGAGGCGGCAAGCGAGAAAGCCAGCGAGTGACTCATCCCAGCCGTACGGGCAGGAGTTGCCTGCGATCTGCACAGTGCAGGAGGAGAAGAGCTGTGCTCGGGGCTTGCAGGAAGCTGGTGCTGGTCCTGCAGCAATCCCAAGGACCACCCTGTGCTAGGGTCATCATCATTGTTATCATCATCATCATCATCATCATCATCATCATCATCATCATCATCATCATCATCATCATCATCATCATCATCATCATCAAAACCTTAATTGTAGAATCGTAAAATGGCCTGGGTTGGAAGGGACCTTAAACATCATTTAGTTACAACCCTGCTGCTGTGGACAGGGACACCTTCCACTATCCCAGGTTGCTCACAGTTCCATTCAACCTGGCCTTGAACACTTCCAAGGACTGAGCAGCCACAAGTTCTCTGGGCAACCTGAGCCAGGGCATCCCCACCCTCATAGCCAAGATTTTTTGCTAATATCCCATGTAAACCTACTCCCTGACAGTTTGAATCCGCTCCCCCTTGTCCTGTCACTCCAGGACCTTGTAAATAGTCTCTCTCCATCTTTCTTGTTGGCTCCTTCAGGTACTGGAAGGACACAATTAGGTGACTCCAAAGCCCTCTCTTTTCCAAGGCTGAACAATCCCAACCCTCTCAGCCTTTCCTCACAGGAGAAGGCCTTCATCCCATCCCTTTAATCATCTTGGTGTCCCTCCTCTGGACTTGCTCCAACAAGTCCATGTCCTTCCTGTGCTGCATGCAAACCTCAGCAAAAACATGTGCCAGTCACCACCATGTCCTTGTCTCCCTCTCTTCTCCTGCAGAACCAGAAGCCATCTCTGCTGGCCTTCCATCATGGAAGAAGTGTCTTCTAAGAGGCTGCAGCAGTGGTTTGTGGCCAAAATCTTACAGGGTGTAAATATAGGCCACACTGCAAGAGAAAGTGGCTTTCCAGCTGTGTGGCAAGAATGGCCCCTCATTAAGGAACCGAAACACGATCCATCAAGGCTGTCTCTTGCAACATGCCCAAGTCCTGATTATGGTCATTTTCCTCCCTGCTTCCACTGCATGCCTGGGAAAGGGCCGCAGTAATTAAAGTCTGAATCTCATTAAAACCCAGAAAGTGCTTGGCTTTCTGAGAATCCAATTATCACAAACGCTACGTAACGCCAGTCAGGGCACGGCTTGTTTTTGGTGTTTGGAATTATTTTTGTTAAACATACAAATATGGTGTGAAATCAATTTTTCCAGAGGACGTTGTAAATCCAAAGAGAGCACAGATATAAAAGCAATTGAAGAAAAACACTTTGGAGAGGGAGGGAGAGGCCACAAGGAGGAGGAAGTGGGGGGAACACAGTGATGCTGCTGAAGAAGGACAGAGCAGAGGTGCCAGGCAGCAGGGATGATGCATATCCTGTCCGAGGCCCTCCAGGGACAATCTGTCTGGGTCTGCCTCCCGTGGATGTGGCACGTCCCAGCTCCTGGCTGGTGACTTTAGGCACAGAGCAGTGGCCTGCTGTGGCTCCACCATGTCCCAGCTGTCCTGACTCACCACGTGGCTGGTTGGGTTTCACAGGGAAAGTCCTGGGTCCAGCATGTCTCCATGGGCATGAGATGGGAAGTTACACGAGCTGGGCAGCAGGAGATGAAGCTGCTCTTCCCCTCCCTCCTTAGTGTAGCAAGCCCTACAAAAATGCATTGTGGGAAGCAGAATGCTGCCACTTTCCAAAGGAATTGGTCTTTCTCAGAAGAACCTGACTGTGGAAAGGGAAGAGAGGGGGTCTCAGTCCTTCAGTAGGATGGGAGCCTTTCTGAGGACACAAACCATTCATGTCAGCACATCTACAACCAATTCCCATGGCCATGCATCAACTCCATGGGCCTTTCCCCAAACTCTGGTGCGTTGCAGCATCTCCAGATCCCATCCAAAACATCCTCCTCCTCTGCTCCCAGCTGATCCCTGGGCTGTGAGCCCAGGGTTTGGCTGACAGTGAGTGTGGCAGCACCCGTGCAGCCAGGGCTTATGAAGTGTCACCCCTAACTGGAACTAGCAATGGAATTTGGGGTGCCTGGTTTTGCTGCTGAGTCCCCAGGGGAATAGGGACAGAGGACTTCGCTGTTCTGTGCCTCAGTTTTCTCAGCTGTAAACTCATATTAAAACAATTTCCTAATTTGTCAGGTGCTGACAACCTCCAGCAGCAACACGAGGAGCTCTGCCAACCTGGGGGAAAGGTGCTGGTTCAGTGCAGAACAGTGTCATGGCTCTCATGGCACAGCCTGTCTGCCATACATTGCACTTACGTAACAATTCTCAGCACTCAGTCGGCACTTCACATCTTTAACTAATTACACACATTCGAACCATTTACCAGCGTGAACAGAAAAACATCCAGTGATGACTGATCTGGAAGGACTGATTTCCAGATTTCTTCAAGAGTGAGAATTTGCAGAAGGTGGGAAATAGAGTTTTGAAAAAGAAAGGCCCAACAAACAGATGCATTAAAAGAGAGAAAAAACTGTATAAAAAGTGTGTCTGCATGGAAGGAATTGCAGGGTGAAACAGCTGACTGCAATTCCTCCTGGAAACACCGAGCCAGAGCTCAAACTGCAGCATCCCCAAAGTGCATTTAAAATTCACCTCCTCCTTCTTTTTGCAATTAAACACATATTCTTATGCACCTCGACATTTAAAATAAATAATGACAATTTTTAGCTGGCAATTAAAAGCGACGCTGTTTACATTTTAATGAGCTCTCCGAATGTGACTAGCTCAGCTTCTTTCAATCAGAAATGGATGGATTTAGAAACAAGACATCTTTAAATGCGCTTCAGATTTCTGTAAACAGTAGCCCAGCTCTGCTCTCAGGTTCTCAGGGTGGAGGGAACAGAGAGGCAATCTGCTGGATAGAGAACTCTGCACAGCTTTTCTTCTCGGTGGCGATTCTCTGTGGGAGTGCAGAAAAGGAAGTTTATTTTGGAAGTGAGAAAAATAAAGCAAGGTTTTCTTCCAGGAGAACACAAAGAAGTAGCATCTGTGCAGCTGGATATGTGGCTGTGAAGCCCATATTTACAGCTGCAAAATGCCAGGTACATTTTCACATCCTGGTAAGACTTCAGAAGGCATCAAAGTGCTACCAAGCTGGATTCCAAGATGTATTTTCCACCCACCTTTGGCTGGTGCTTGGAAAACCATTAATCATGTTTCAGCTTGGCGCCATCCAAGGGTCTCAATTCGGCGTAGTGAGAGTGGATGGAAACTTTACTGCTGATTTCAGTACAAGTAACTGTGTTGTTCCAGCCTGGGTAATACAGGTGGGGTACACTGGGCCCTGGGGCTCTACAGATCAATGCTGCTCCATCTGAACTTCTTCCAACAACTCCAGGGCAGGAGGCAGCTGGCTGGAGCCAGCACATCTGCATCTCAGATGCGAGCCTCTTGGAGAAGAGGTGGATGTCAAAACACCACTAGGAAGGCTTTTGCTGCTAAATAATTCCAGCATAAACAGCAGCTGTGAAAAAGTTGACAAAGTGGGCAAAGGAGAAGCAGGTTCAGAAATCCAGCAATAACAGGAGCAGGGTTGGATTTAGTGCTGCTAAGCAATACGCTCCTTCCTGCACCCTCACGCTGCTCGGTGACGAGGTGTCAGCGTTTCTGACTCACACAGGCTTGCTCAGGGCAGCAGCAAAAGACTTTGGAGGTCAGATGAGAATTTAATGCTTTTTTCGGGAAAATTGTTGTAGAATCATAGAATGGCCTGGGTTGGAAGTGACCTTAAAGATTATTTTGTTTCAGTCTCTGTGCCATGGGCAGGGACACCTCCCACTATCCCACGTTGCTCCAAGCCCTGTCCAGCCTGGCCTTGAACATTTCCAGAAATGGAACATCCACACCTTCTCTGGGCAACCTGTACCAAGGCCTCACCACCCTTATAGTAAAGAATTTATTCCTAATTTGTAATCTAAATTTACCCTCCTTCAGCTGAAGTTCTGCCCACATATCCCTCTTCCTCAGTGATTTCAGCCCTGGTAGGCTGGCAAGGGAGAAGGTCAAGAGGCACTGCAGCTCCTGAGAGCTCTAGCTCTGAAAAATGCAGATTCCTTGTCTCTCTGCTTCAGTTTCCTTCTACAAACAACACTCCTTGGCATGGGGTTAATGCAGGGAAAATGCCCTGTAAAGACCAGCCATTGTTACAGAATTGGGAGAAGAAAGATTGCTGTGATTTGAAAGATAAGAGAACATCCCTGCCATTGCTGAGTGCCTAAGGAGAAAGGATTTGGGGGTTTGTCTGGGGTATCCCCATGGGGAAATGACACCTTTGTTCAGGAGGAAAAGGCTGTAGAGATCCTTCCTTGGACGATTCCTGGTGATTCCCCACGGGGGTGGCTTCTGGTGAGTGAACCTCCAGGCTGGTCCCTGCCAGCCCCAGGACCCCATAAACCTGTGACCTTCCCTCACTGCTCAGTCCCCTCCAGCCACACAATAAGCAGATAAAACAGTAAGGCCTTCAGGGGCTTTGCATTAACTCATGGATGCTGCGGGCCGGGATCCGCTGGGTGCACACAGCCAGAATCACACCCAGGTACTGAGACACTTTCAGAGAAATCCATTAACAGCCAGGCTCTGGGGAAGGAGAAGGACCTGGAGAGAGCCATTCCATTGGGAAATGCAGTTTGCAGGCTGACATCACTGCTGCTGTTTGCCCAGCGAGGCGATGACCACTGAGTCTGTGTGATTTAGCAATTATTCCCCACGGCGGGGCTGAAATCTGATACTGAATTCTCAGTTTAATCATGACAGCGATTAGACTGGGATTTTTTTTCCCTTTTTTGGTGCTTTCTATGTAGCAGGGGTGGTATTTCAGGCAGAGATCCCCCCCTCCCAAGATGCTTGTGCATTTGACACTCTCATCCTTTCCCCTTCCACAGAAGCCCATCTGAATGATCAGTGTAGAAACACTGGCGCAAAACGTGTCCCCCACCAAGGCCAGCACAGAGGACATTTGACCCAAATCCAGGAGCCTCCCTGCTATTTTTGGAGCAGCCCTTGCCAGTGTCTCTCCTCAGGGCCCCATCTTTCTGGCAGCCCAAGGTGAGGAAGCTGCCAGCAGGGGTCGATTCCTCAGGGAGATGTGGCAGAGCCTGGAGGCAGCACAGCAAGTGCAGGAGAAACCGGAGCTGTCACAGCTGGTTACGGCTGCGTGCCCTGAGCTTGAGGCTCTGGTTCCTTGGATGCTTTGAAAAGGAGCCCATGGCTCCTTAGAGCTCCTGCTCTAAGGCTGAGGGACCACCTCAACCTCCCAAAAATTACTGCTGCTTTGAGGCTGCACTGAGCTTTTACATTTTTCCAGCCAATCCTCCACCCAGTCCCTGCTTCGCTCCAGCTCAGCTGCTCACTCCAAATGCAAGGGTCCAAAGTATGCACTCATGTGATGAGTTACACTTTGGAAAACCTTCCTAACCCTGCTTCTTTCAGACTGGAAATAGATGGGAAACCTTGGACATGCAGCTTGTGAGAGAAGTTCAGCTGGGCCACATAGGATTGCATAGAGAAAGAAAGACAGAAAATAAAACAGGGATTTGGGGGGCGGTGGGGGGGAGTGGTAAGGTTTTGCTTGAAGGGACAGTAAAAGCCAGAGGTGAGGGAGAAGGCTGGAAAATCCCAAGGAAGGCTCTATCTAGGGCTGAAGTCCAAGAGTTTATCCAACATAGAAGTTGTCCAAGGCTGAGTCTCAAGAGGCTCCTCAGGGATGGGGAGCCCTGGACAGATGTGCACTCCTGGATCCAGCTGTGCCACTGGACATGCTCCTCCTCCAGGCTCTGCTCCCCACCCCCCAGCTGCTCCAGCCCTGTCAACACGGAGCAGCATCGCTCGTTGGAGCAGATTTGGGGTCAGAATGATACTTCCACGGACACCGTGGTGCAGACTGTCCTGTGCTGCTGGGGATGGTAACAATTAGCTGGGCCACGGTGACATTTCCAGCTGGCACAGCCCTCTGCAGAGTGGACATCTGCCTGTGGATGGAAAATGTAGGGAGGTAACCACATGGGAGCCTTTTGAGACAGCTAAGAATTGCTGGGAGGAGGACAGTGAGCCAGGCAGGAAAACAGGTTGGGCTTCATTGAAGGATTAAGAGAGGATTTACACCCACAAAGGAAGCAGGGAGGTAAGTGAAGAGGAAAATGACACTATTGACAAACCAAAAGGGCCAATACTCTGAGTGATCCTTTAAATCCTGTTTTCCAAGTGCAGGGAGAAAGAGGAAAAAAGGCGTTCTTAAGAAACTTTATATTTAAGAAACGAATCTGTGTGGGTTGCAGACATCCAGTATTCATTCTCAGTTGCTAACAACAGGTTTTTTTAATGAACATATTGATCCTTGGGTGGTTGCACTTTAAAATCCTTGGACAATGTGATCCTGAGAGACAGAAAAAAGGAAATGAGGTGGTGATTTAAAAAAAACAAGGGGAGAATATAATTCTGGCAATCACCAGCCCATAAAAGTGGCAGAACAAATATTTTCTAAAAAATCATGATGAAATATTTAGAGCTTGGTTCTGTCCACACAATAGTGTCAATGGGGAGAAAATTTGCAGAAGCCAGATGCTGAATAAAATTACCATGAGACAACAGTCAGAGTGAAGGGATGATGGGCACAGGAAACTGCCAGTTTTCTTCTTTTCCAACTTTTTTTTGGTGCAAAGAGAAGTGCTGTTAGAGAATGGCACAGCCAGAGGATGAAAGCAGCGCAGCCTTTTATGAACATGTGTTTTTGTTTTGACTAATGTATTTTGCTTCTTTGTCTTAGGAAATACAAAAATTAGGAAAAAGAAATGCCTTGGTCTGAAGTGTGGTTTGTACAAACTGAAAACACATTGGGATGCAGTCAGTAATCCTGAACGGGAGTGGGCTACACAGAGCAAGGCACAGTCACCGGGGCAGAACAAGAGTCAGGGAGAAAGATCAGCTTCATTAGCGTCTTTGCTAATGATCTGGAAAGTCAATGTATAAAATGACATACACAGAGGATGGCAAATTTGAAGCAGTTTGGTAAATAATAAGGAGTTGTCTCTGGTTTTGTTGCAAACACCTGGAAATTTCCATCCGCTATCAAGTGGCGTTGAACACACTGAAACATCTCCTCTCGCTGAGTGACATCTCCATTACTCACCACTTAGCCCACTCAGTGTCTCTTTTTAACCCTCCCAATTTACTTATGGGCATCTTTCCCAGGTCTTGCTGCAGACCCAGCCCTGGGCTGATATTTAGAGAGACATTTCTGGAGCAAGCAGAGCAGCCCAGCACATGCAGCCGCCCTCTCCAGGTTCATTCTCCTTTCCCCACCTGCAATGAACACCACTGGAAAGGATGATGATGAGGAGGAGGAGCACTGTGCCTTCAAATGTGTGTCCCACCCTGCTTCTCCTCCAATCTCTGATCTAGTGTGGCTTAAACTGGTCCCCCCAGCAGCCTCCAAGGTCTGTGCTGGCCTCACGCTCCTCTGGCTGCCTCCTCTTTGCACTATTTGGGTGATTCACGGCTGTTGCTCAAGACATTTCCATCCGTGAGGGCTTGAGCAACAGCCGTGAGTCTCTTGAGGAGCCTGATCCAGGTCCCTGGAGCACTGAGCCGAGCTCTCTGGGCTGTCAGGAGACAGGGAGCAGTGGGGGACAGGGACCTGGGAGCATCTGTGTCCTCTCTAAGCAGGCTGGAAGGACACAGGATATTTCTGGGGAGGATTTCGTGGCTTTTTGTCTTTGCTCGCAGATCAAGCTCAGTGGTGGAAGGGAATCATGGAGAGCTCTACCCTCAGCTAGGGAACCAGGAGTCACTTTGGGATGGGGACTCCTTCATCTCTCAGTCTTCTGAGGACCTGCTGGGAATGAAGGGAGAGAAGGAAGCGGTGAGAACTGCAGGACAAGTGGTTTTCACCTATGTTTTTTATGGTCCCAAAACCTCAATCTCTCTCCTGGCTGTGCCTGCCTGTGGCAGATGCCCTGGTCAGAGCATCACCAGTTGTCCTTGGGGCTGCAGCACTGTGGTCTCAGACACCAGCACCACACCAGGAGCAGAAGGCCTGAATGCATAAAACATTGACACCCTCAGGTCTGCAGGTGTGGTGGGATCTGGTCCTCAGGAGGTGCATTTTGCAATTCCAGAGCTTTTATAAAACTTTAAACAGGAGGTAGGGGTTGCAAACTCTATCACCAGCCACTGGAAGTCATGAGTGCCCCTTAGATGGAGGAGGAAGAAACCTGGAGAGAGCAGAAATAATGGATACAGTGACTGATGAGGGGACCATGAGCAAAGTTAGCAAGTCTGGTTGGGTCAGCTGAGGAGGCCATACCCTGCACAGGGCAGGAAAAGGTGGAGTGGGGTAAAACCTTTTGGAGAGACAATATTTGTCCAGTTTGGTTTGAGACTGTTGGAAGCCGCTGGAGAATTTGCTCCCAAACAACCAAACAAACAGAGGAAAAAGAAGTGCATGTGAATGGATCCAAATGTCTCCTTATGGTGTGTTGTTTCTTCTGTTTTTTCTTCTTTTCTTAATGAAATATGTGGATTTTGCATTTGCAGCACGTCAGGGCTAATTTTAGGAATTATTTTCTCTAAAAAACCCAGCCAGGGGCTTGCAAAACCCCTGCAGAAGATAATACATGGTCTTCAGCCCCAAAGGCTGAACCTTTGGCTTTCCTGCCAGAGAAGCAGCAGTCCCTGGGGTGGGAGGGCAGGCTGTCAGCAAGGCCCTCCAACCAAGCCGTGATCCTCAAGCAGGGCAGGGGACCAAAGAAAACTGCTGCCTCCCAGCAGGGGAAGCAGGGAAGCTTCCCAGGGAAGGGAGCTCCAGGATTACCAGGAGCTGCTGGGACCTGCTGGCTGGTACCTGCTTGGCCCTGCCAGCCTCCCAGGGACCTCCTGGCTTAGCAGGGACAGCACAGCCCACAGCTGACCCTGTCCCCTCCCTTCACGCTGCTCTCCGGGGCCCTGCTGGAACTGGCCGTGGGTGCCTCTTTCTCTGACTCAGCCGTTGTATCTGGGGAATTTATGGCTTTTCCTTCCTGCCAGCCTCAGTAAATAACCCTGTCATCTGACTGGCTTTTGGGAATGCACCAGGAGCAGGAGCATCGCTGGCGGGCTGCGAGAAGGACCTGCATGCAAGCAGGAAGCAGCACTGCCAGAGCTGGGGGGTCCCAGCAGGACCCTCACTCGTGGCATCTCTGTCCCCAGTGGGACTCTCACCTGCAGCATCACCATCCCCAGGGAGACCCTTACCCATGGCACCACCACTCCAGGTGGGATCCATGGTGTCACCATCTCCAGCAGAATGCAGAGCCAGGACCTGGGGTTCTAACCCAAAGTGTTTCCCCACTCAGGAAGGGGAATACTGGGCACAGCTGTGCTCCCACACCTGTGATGCCTGGCTGGGATTTGGCTTTTATTTTCCTTTTTCTTGGAAGATTATCCATGAAACTGGAAGGAGGACAGGAGGGGGCAGGGGGATTGAGGCCCTGGAATAAACAGTTCTCCATCAGCCTCGTGCTTCAGCACTGCTGGTACCTCCTTTTTTTGCTTATGGACCCAGTGGGAGCTGCCAGATAGAGAGAAGCTTTCACACAGGGCATCCCAAAGACCCAGGGGCTCCACTGGGCTGAGCAGAGCAGGGAGACCCGGGTTCTGCTGGGGGGACACCTCATTGCTCCAGGACAGACCAGTGTCACCTCCACAGGTTCCCTATAGCAAATTTGGGCATCCTGGCTTGCCCCCTGGAGGCGGCCCCAAGCACTTGGATGGAGGCAGTCAAAACGATGCTGGCAGGAACGAGTATGAGGAGAGATGGTGGAGAAGTTCAAGCACCTCTGAAGGGCTGCAGGGAGAAATATGCCCTTTTGGGATGTTGAAGCAGCTCTTTTGGATAGATGGGACCATGCTAGACTGGGGATGGGATGAGCCAGAACCTAAATCCAGTGTCTAAGCTGAGGAGTATCCCAGGACAGATGCTCAACCACCCCAGAGCACTTTCTCCCAATTAGGAATTTTGAGCAGGAAGTTCAGAGAATTATTTTAACTCCCTGTGGTGAGGGAGGCCAGGCTGAGCCTCGGGGACTGCTGTGGAAACTGCCATCCCTATGCCAGGAATTATGTGCTGCATCCTCCTGGCATGGGCTCGGGGAAGTGCCTCTTCCTTCCTGGCTTTCCTCTTCCCTGTCATCACCCTCAGCAGGCTTTGAGGACTGCTCCAACAGAGGGTCTCTGCTCCCAGTGCCATTTCTGGAGCCTGGATGCCAATGAAATGCCACCAGGCAATGAGTGCCATCTCTCCACCCCTTTTTCATGGAATTTGCCCTTTGGAGGGTCTTCCAAGCAGCCCCTCCTCACAAGAAGACTTTTCCCTGTTGTCTCCTGCACCAGGCAGTTGTTCCCAGCACCACCCTCACATTACCTGTCACTGAGGCTGCCATTCCCTGTTTAACAGCCCCACAAGCCCCCACATCCTCTCCTCCTTTCCATGGGGCTGCACAAATGATCTCAGTCAGGGAACTGATCCAGCATGGAATAATCCTGCAAATAAAACAGCTTCCCAGGCCCTGCTTGGACAGCACAGCTGCTGGAGAAATGCTCCAGGGTGCATTAAGAGTGAGGCTGGCACATCCCTGCATCCACAGAATCACAAAGTGGTTTGGGTTTGAAAGGACCTTAAAGATCATTTACTTCCAACCCCTCTGCCATGGGCAGGGACACCTTCCACAAGAAGCAGCCCTGTGTTACTCCTAGAAGGTTGCAGCACACAGTGAATTGGAGGAATAACATGGAACAAGAGCTGACCTCCAGGCCTTGGAGTACCTGTGTCTACTCTTGGGAGCTGGGCTGCACAAGGTGTAAAATATCCTCTGTGTCATGGCTGGGCATTATTTCACCCTCTCGTGGATTTCAAGCAGCTGATAGTACATAATTAGTTTCCTGTCCACTTTTTGTGTCTGTGTGTTCTGTGCATTGGCTGGAGAGTTCATAAATCAAAAGCTCTCAAGAACTCTTCTGTCCCAAAGTGCTTTTGTGAGCAAGCCAAGAGCCCCCCGAGCAGTGATTAATAGCACCCATCTCTGTTTGGGCTGGTTTAGGGCAGCCTGAGCTACTGCTCTCGCTGAGAAATTTGTAGGCTGGCACAACTTCTCACCCCCAGGAAGCACAAAGCAGCAAATCCCTGTGAAACAACAGAGTCAAAAATAGGTGAATAACTAAAAAGTGCTGCTGGGAGCCCGGTGGAGACCCCGCAAGACAAAAATTGTAAAGACAATCCGCAAATTGCCGCTCTGGACAAAGCTGCGGAGGCAGCCTCTAATCACCACCCTGATGTAGGGCTGCCTTAGTCATCCTTTATTGATTCCTCTCTCTGTGAATCATCAGCTCCTCGCGGGGAAGGGCTCTCCAGCTCCTCGGCTCGGAGAGACGCAAATTACCGGGGAGCAGCGCGTAAACAGGAGCGGGAGAGCGGAGATGCCGACGGAGATGCCCTCGGTCATGTGCCCGGCAATTTGGGAAGGCGATTAGAGCTGCTAACCAGGAAAAAAAAAAAACTAAATTGAATTTTCAGTGGGAAAATGAGCCGGGTGAAAGGTAGCAGGCACGCAGAGGAGGCTGCTGGTCTTCTCCACGAGAGAAAGTCACCTCCTGATCACTTTCCAGGGAGCAACGGGGAAGGGGTTTCTCCCTCTGATCGAGCACCCTCAGTGTTTTATTTAATCCGGTGAGCGGCTCCTCAAGCCTGAAGCAGCGGGAGCACGTCGGGAGCAGTGATTTGAGGTCACCTACATCTCTGCAACCTGCTCTAACCCCCTCTGAGTCACCCATGCCCTGTCACACCTGACCCATCCCCTCCCCTGCTCTTCCCAGGAGATCGTTCGGTCGCAAGAGCCGAAATTCCTGCTTGCCCCACGGCCACTCACTGAGCACGGAGCAAGGGGGATAACTGAGGAAGGATTTGGAGCTCCTGGGGAGGGCCACGAGGAAAGCAGCCCTCGGGGCAGCTCTGCTGGCACTGGCGCGGAGCCCGGCTGGCCTCGGGAGCGGCCGCCGAGCATCCCTGGCGCTCCGCAAACACCAAGGGCAGCAACAGCGCTGCCGGGGGGAGCAATGCGGGGTGCCAGCCAAAATCCGGGGGGGCTTCCTGAACGCTGAGGGCTGTGCTCGTGAGATTAACCCCCGGGGCACAGGAAGGGCTGGAGTCCATCCCTGCTGCGCCCTGGTTTCTCCTCCTGCCTTGCCGGGGAGACAGATGCCGCTGCAAGAGCGAGGCAGGCGGATCCTCCGCAATCCAGAGCCGAGCGAAGGCGAGCAGGCGCTTCCGCTGCCAGGGAACGAGCTTGAAAGGGATCCAGCGGATAAAGAGATATTCAAAGTTCAGCTAATGAGTGAGATGAGTCACTGGCTCAACGAGACAAAGGTTAGGCTGGAAAATAAAAGCCCTCGCTGCAAGGAGCGGGGTTGGTGGGGATGCAGAAGGCAGAGGATGGGGCGTAGCTGAAAGCAGCAATGCTGGCGGGGGCAGAGGGGAAAGCAGAGGCTGTGGCTTGGTTGTGGCTCCGGGTTTGCCCCAGATTTGGCCCAGGATGGGTACAGGGAAGCTGGGGCAGAGGGGCTGTAGCTCTTCAGGCTCCCTCCAGCAGTCAGCAGCTGTTCTGCAGCCCCACCAGCCCCTCTCTGGGGTGAAGCACAATTATTTGGGGGCCCAAGGAGATCCTGTTTGCAAATAAAGCACAACAGCCCTTCCTTCACCTCCTTCACCACCCAGCGCTGCTGAGAAGGGACAGAGGATGGTCAGACCTCGAAAAACCCTAATTAATCACTGGGAAGCATCAGCCTACTTCTAATGCTCCCATTGTTACCTCCGTGCTCAAAGAAGAGAAATACTGTGGTAAATGTGGGTCCCGTTCCAAACTCTGCTGAAAATGAGGACTGGAAAACAATCACCTTCCTGCTCCTTGAGGATGCTGGCTTGGGGGTACCCAAGATCCCTGTAAGAGCACCCCTGTGTCAATGCTGAGCAAAAGAGAGGAAAAGTTTTTCTCTCCCTGTGGTCTTTTCCAGTCCAGGAACCAAAAAGCTGCAGTTTATAGGCAGCCCCAAAGGGGTATGTGTGGCATGGGGCAGGTGCAGTGCTGAGGGACTGAGATCTCAGGGCTTCATTTTGGGATGGGCTTTTATTTCCCTCATTACCAGGTTCTGCCCAGGCCAGCTGAGCTGCCACCTGAACTGCTACACTGAAAAAATATTGCCCTCCTCCTGAGAAAGTGAGAAAAAGAGAGATGAGAAAGGCTGGAGTGGCTTTCAAGCAGCTCAGATAAAAGGAGCAGTGGGCAGGATGCTGACTCTCTCCCACAGCCCCCTTCTCCGTCTCCAGCTGCCTTAATTTCCATGCCCAAGGGATGGATCCCCAGTCAGAGGCAGCACAACTAGCCAGAGGTGCTGAGGGAGGACCAAGAGATGTCTGCTCCTCTCCCAAATCCACCCTTGCAGCTCCAAGCAGGTTGGTTGTGGTCCCCAAAATCCCTGTGCTACCCTTAACTGAATTTTTCTGGAAGCTGTACAGGAGGGAGGGCAGAGGCTTAGCAGATCCCAACCTGCTCCAGCTTCTCTCCTCCCAGGGGATCCAGAGCACAGCCCAGGCTTTCCTGAACTGGCTGCACCAGAGCCCTGGAGTTCAGGAGCTCAGGTACAGAATCCATGAAATGGTGTTTCCAGAGTGGGCAGAAGCCCTGAGTGCCACACCTGGGCCCCTGCTCTGTGTGTGGGTGCTAAAGTCACTGTCCCCAAGGGGATGAAGCAACAAGCTGGTTCCTGAAAATGTGAGGGTGTTGGTAATTTATTGCAGTGTGGAGCAGGGGTTATTCCAAAGGGAGCAGGATGTCATGCAAATATTAAATTGACTGCATTTGGAGACTTTAAAGGCCCTTCACATGCTTTGGAAACCTTAATTAATCAAGTACTAGTTTTGCACACTCTCACTGGCTCTGCTTTGCCAGGCCACTGTCCCTCTGCCCATCAAGAGCTGTGGGACAGGCTAGAAACAGAGGGATGCACATAAAAATCCCTGTCATGAGGACTGACAGTTTTAAACTGGAGGAGAGGTGATTTAGATTAGTTGTAAGGAAGAAATTTTACAGTGAGGGTGGTGAAATATTGGCACAGGTTGCCCAGAGAGGTCGTGGATGTCCCATCCCTGGAAACATCCAAGGTCAGGCTGAATGAGCAGGGACACCTTCAACTGCATCAGAGCTCAGAGCCCCACCCAGCCTGGCCTTGAGTGTTTCCAGAGGTGCAGTCAACTCCCTGGGCAGCTGTGCCAGTGTTTTACCACTCTTTGATTTCAGAGGTAAATGTGCAACCTGGGAATGAATGTGTGAGCTGGGCTGCCCCAAATGCACCATCTGCATTGGCAGTGTCAGGAAAGCCAACTCTAAGAGCCTCCTGCAGCTCCAGATGCTGTCGCTGCCAGGAGCTGGACCTGCTGTTGTCACCAGAGCTGATGGAAGCACCTCACAAGATGTGAGGAATTGGGTGGGTTGAATAGAGACAAATGGATGGAGTCATCAGGGAGTTCAAAGAAAATTGTGACAAGTCAAATTGTTTTTAAAAGTTATTTCCACTCTAGTGGTTGAAGGCTGCCACAGATTTCTCCCAAAAGCTCCAAGAGAGTGACTCAAACTAATGCCTTCTGGTAATCAGGGCATTGGCATTCCTGAGGCTGCACAAAGAGGGCATGAAAAGATTTCGATTAAAATAAAAAAATCCCATGACTGATTGATATTTACAAAATGGAAACGTGGCTAAAAGGCATCAGAGTGGACTGAATGAGGCTCCTTACACCAAAAATCTTCAGAGCACCTCCTCAGCATCAGCAGTGTCACAGGGGGGAATCCAACCTACAGCATGGAGCAGCCATATCCCACAGGCTCAAATCCTGCCCCCACCTCTGCTCCTGTGCCCTGTGCTGTGATCAAAGACCATCCCACAGCTGTAGACTGCAATGATTTGGTGATTTTGGTGACAGTCCTACCCAGGGCTTAAATAACATAATAACTGAGTAATTCTCCAGAGAAGCTGTGGGTGTCCCATCCCTGGAAGTGTTCAAAGCCAAGTTGGGCTTGGAGCAACCTGGGATAGTGGAAAGTGTCCCTGCCCATGGCAGGGGTTTGGAACTGGATGATCTTTAAGGTCTCTTCCAACCCAAACCATTCTGGGATTCAATGATTCCGTGAACACGCACAGGGGGCTCACAGAAAAGTTTCCTTGCAAGAAAAATTTTGCCTGTGCTTTTTTTTTTGTGCATCTTGAGCTAATCCTTTCCCAGGGTGGTGCTGAGCAGCTTATGAATTTTACAAGAATGAAAACCTACCAAAATACCCTATTTGTGTTCAACCATTGGTCTGAAATGCCCATAATTAAAGTGGAAGTGAAGGATCTTCTGCACAAAAGCGCTGCAGGCGAGCCCTCAGCAGCTCATGGTGCTGGAACAGCATCATCCCAGCTGCCCCCCAGGGACACCACGAACAAAAAACACCTTCTGAAAGCTTTGAATAAAACACCACTTGTAAGGACATGAAATACAAATGGGTTTGTGTCTGTATAGCCAGAGTAAAAATGAGACAAGGAGGCAAATGAAAATAAACAGATCAGGATTGGAGGGGATTCGTGCCCAAGGGATGAGGTGAGGGTGGACTTTGAGAAGTCAGCACCGTGGTTTTGCTGCAGGCTTCAGGGCAGGGAGTGTTTCAACAAACATTTCCCCTCTGCATGTGTTTATCACACTTCTTCCACCTTCAAGCACAACCTGGAGGAGCCTGGCCTTTCTGATGATGGATGAGAACCCTACATTTGTGCCAGAGAGGCGTGAACAAGGAGGTGACCTGGTGCAGGGAATCCATTCTGCATCATCTCAGGCACCTGGGAGCATTTAATTCACCCAGATGATGCTCCCAGGCCAAACAGATTCATCCCTTTAACGTGACATTATCTCGTTGCTGCTGTGACTCCCGTTATTAGCTTGGAAACGAGCTTTACAATGGATTGCCAAGGGGATAAATGGGAATACAAGGGTGAAATGAAGAGAGGAAGTGTTTAGGTTAAACACTGAGTTTTCTCCTGGTGGAAATACAGTGAGTTGCCTCAAGCATGTACACTTGGACAAGGCTGAAGATCAGAAAATAAATAGAACAACTCTACACTGGCAGGGATGAGGACTGGGTGACCTGACATATCTTCCCTCTCTCTATGGTCAGAGCAAAGATTTTGCTTTAATTGGCTTTAAACCATCTATCTAAGTCACTCCCAGTACTCTAGAACCTGAACAACAGCCAAGTTTTTAATATACTCATCCTCATGCAGCTCTGCACGGGTAGGAAAATACCCAGACCTGTTATGAACATGGAAAACTGAGGCAAAGAGAGATCAAGAGCCTTAACCACAGCTTGCAGGGTGGGATGGCTTCACCATTGGGTGGGATACAGTGTCCCTTCCCAAGAAATGGCCAAAAGCATGGCACATCCCTTGGGATGCAGAGAATGGCACTGACTTGAGAGAGATGCTGGATCACTCTGCAGAGCACCATTTCTTGACTAAGCTGCATCTGTCCTGGCCAGATTTCTATGGAGAATTCTGAGATGTTGTCTGCTGGGTGGGTTCATCCAAAGATGCCACATGGGCAAGAATACGAATCCTCCCTCCAACACCTGCACAATGCTGCCATCTTCCAAATCCCAAAATGTGCTCCACTCCACACAATTAACCAACCACACTCCAGCACAGCAGAAAAATACTGCTGGCAACTTGTTTGAAATACCTGGAGCTCCTGTGGGTCACTTGGGAAGAATCTCCTTCTCAGTGATGTACAACAGGTCTACAGCTGCTGCATTTGATGCCAATTTACATCTTGTGTGACCTCATTCCCTCCTCAGCAAGGCCATCAAGGCCTCCAGCACCTCCAGCAAACACCTGCCCAGAGATAAAGGCATCTTTCTCAACAGAGCAGCTCTTCACTTGGGTGTTTGTGTGACTTGACCTGCTGCCAGGCTTTGAGCTTTGGTCTTCATCCAGGAGAAGCAGAGACCAAATTCATCAGCTTTTGCCTCAAAGCGTCCAGGCGCAGCTTCCAGGTGTTGTGCTGACAAACCGGCGGGAGCCGAGGCTGCCCAAGGTCACTCCATGGCCAGCAGTGACTCCAAAGTGATGTGTCAGCTCCTCTCCAGCCAATGGCACAGCAAAGAGTGATCCCAATTTTCCAGGCTCCTGCTCTACAGGAGCCACTGCCCCCTGTCCCTCGCGGCCCCTTCCCTGGCAGTCGCGTGAAGGCGACTCCTTGGTGAGATCCCAAGGCGATGGAGCTGGGCAGGGAGGACTTTACTCCTGCCCTGTCTTTGCAGCTAGTCCAGGACAAGGTTCAGTGTCTGGACATGAGTGACTGGCAGCAGAACAGGATCGTTCTGGGCAGCCTTTGCAGGTCAGCAGTGGCTGGGTTTTGGCAGAGGCGGCGGGGACCGAGCCTGGCGCGGGAGCAGGCGGTGACCCGGCTGGGCAGCGTCCGCTGCAGCCCGAGGTTGGACCCTTTCCTCTGCACAGTGAGCAAGGGCTGTCCTTGCTCAGCCCAGCAGGACTGTGCCAGGCTCCAGGAAAAGGGACAACACTCATCTTCCCTGACTTTGGGGGTAAACAGGAGCCTTCTGCTGCTCCCACCACCCTCTGCTCCCTCCAGTCACCTGCTAAGGGAGAGACGCAGCTGCACCTGGAGGTTGGTCTCTCATTTTCGATGCTGACCTTAAAATGAAGCAAATCAGCCCCTGCTGCTGTAATTGGCATTTGTGATGTTATGATCTTTGTTTCTTGTGAATTATAAAGGTGCTTCAGTGAGACACTCCACAGCCCACCCACGAAACCTGGCCTTTCACATAATGGTTCTGTTTGTCCTATAAAACATGCCCAGGTCTTTTACCGTGTCAAAGCCCGGCATCCATGTAAGGAGTACCACGTGGCTGCTGAGTTCACAGCATAGTAGCAAGTTAATCCCTACAACAGCTTTTCATTCCTCAGGGAAGCACCTTCTCTCATTTATTATGACAATGGGCAGCTCAAAATCTGTGGATATGGAGCCCAAATCAGGAAGTCCATGAGCCTGTCCTGCCCTGGCTCACCAGAGAGCTCTGTGCAAAGCAAATCTCAAGGTCTCATTTTGAGTATTTTGCTCCAATCTAATCCAAGGATATCCAAGATCTTGGATATCCTTCAGGGCTTTGTTTTTTGTCTCTGGCACAGTGGACCCCTGTGCAGTGGGTGGTCACCAAGAAGATGGGTTTGTTGGCAGACATTCTGCTGCTCTCTCTCAATTTGGCCAAGGCATCTTCTGTGTCACACTGATGCTGGTCCTGCATTTCCATGTCACATGGGGAGGAAGGAGGTTGTGGACCTTGCAAGACTCTCATGTGCTGGGAAGTGCATGAAGGTGGTGGGTTTTATTATCAAGTTTTAGAGCTATGATACCCTCTAATGGCTTTATTCAGACAATCTGTAACACATTAGGTGTTCTTTTCAATCAGTTTTCTTTTCCTTAGTTAATACATTTATGGAAGTTTGTCCCTCCAAACAGAGACCCTGCACTAGTGGGATTGCAAGAGGTGTGGAAAGACACAAGGTGTGTTTGTTTCTATGCTTATCATGGGTATTTCTAATTTCAGTATTTCCTCATTGTCCTTCATCTCATCACACTGAGATTATAATTTATTGTTAGTTTCATAATTGTTTTTTGTCTCCTGAACTCTTCAGAAACCCTGAGGAAAATAAATGTCATGATTTTCTGGTATCTTTGATGTCTTGTTTGTTTAAAAGATTTTTTGGGGAAGAACAAGGGAAACATGACTGAGTCTAATCTGGAAATTGGATCTTTCAAAGTGTTCCCCTTCCTGCTTGGCACTCAGCTGAGCTAAGCTGCTCTCTGGAGCAGTTAATTCCACTGAGTGATGGAGACATATGATTTTTAACTTCTAGGTAGCACTCCAGGATGGGTTAGTAAATTACCCAGAGCTTCCCACTAGAAGATGTATTACCTTGCTTTTAACACTGTGAACTCTGGAACATTTGGGCAGAAGTTTTCTCTGCTGAGTGTTTTGTACTACTGCTCAACCTTCAGCCAAAACCAGGCAGCCATTTCTAAGAATAGGAATAGGAAAGATTATGTTTGTCCCTTTTAAGAAAGTATCTGTGGATGTGAGCTGTGGAGTAGGATTGGTTGTTCTTTGGATTCCTGTGGACACCATTATCTTCAAAAATGGCCACTGGCCAGCGCTCAGATGAGACATCTTCAGTGAGAGCAGCTGAAATCCCAGCACACTCAAAGCCCACCAGGTGCCTTCCCTGCACCTGGAGAAAGAGCAGGAGTATCCCTGCTCCATCAGGGCTGCCAGGTCCATCAGCTCTGCGGGGTTCAGCCCGGAGCAGCCAAAGAACAACACTGATTAGCGGCTCATTAACTGAGCACAGCACATCCTGAGCACTAAAGGAGGCAGCAGCTCAGTGCAAAAAATAGCTCAATTAAGGGCCATCAGAGCTCACCCACACAAGGGGGATCATTGCAGGTTGCAGGGATATTTTAAGCCAGGGTCTTCCCAACCTGTGTTTGCTCATCTTTGCTCGGTGAGGGTGTCCCACCACAAACATGCCTGGAGTTTTTTCCACTGAGATTTTCACCTAATTTGTGACAAAAAGTACAAAAATTGAGCAGCGATTTCCTCTTTCCCATGCCCCAAAAGGACCTTGCATCCCCTGGTAGTGCAGACCCAAGAAGAGCCACGCTCCTTTACCCACACACCAACCACCCTCCTTACTCCCAGTGGACACCAAGGCAGAGCAAATGCTCCAGAAGCACATCCCAAGCGCCTGCCCCGTCCCACCAAATACTTGTCACGGGTCCACCCGTGGTGGCAGGAGTAAGGTGACCCTGCCCTCGCTCCTCAGGGCCCCTGTGTCACCTCCCCTGCTCCAGTTTCGGGGCGGTCACACGGTGCTTACTCAGAGGGGATGAGGTAACACCGCTGTCAGCAGCGACGCCATCGCCTTCCCCGTAAAGCACCCTTCTTATCGCCTTCTCAGTCATGTTTTCCTGGCAGGCAGCCCAGCCAAGGGATATGGTAATCTCCAAACGCTATCAGCCAGGGCGATCAGCTGAGGCTGGGATATCTCCCTGCAGAGTTTGTGGTGATAGCGTCCATCCACGTGGGATCAAAGAGTCGTCCAGGCTGGAAAGTGTCCTTAACATCATTGAATCACTCAGTCATCCGGGTTGGAAAAGACCTCTGGGGTAATGAAACCCAACCATGAACCCAGCAGTGCTGTGTTTACCACTAAACCGTGTCCTCAAGTGCAACATTGTTCTGAACAATGCAGGGATGGCGATCCCATCACTTCCCTGCTCCAGGGCTGGGCAGCTGTTTCAGCGAAGACATTTTCATAATATCCAACCCAAGCTTCTCCTGGTGCAACCTGAGACTGCTCCCTCTCCTATTGTTATTTTGTTATTTGGGAGCAAAGACCCACCTGGCTGCCCCCTCCTGTCAGGGACTTGTGCAGAGCCACAAGGTCCCCCTGAGCCCCCTTTTCTCCAGGCTCAGCCCCTTTCCCAGCTCCCTCAGCCCCTCCTGGTGCTCCAGACCCTTCCCAGCTCTGTTCATTTCTCTGGACATGCTCCAGCCCCTCAGTGCCTTTCTTGCCATCAAGGCCAGCAAGACAAGACAGATTCCTGGCTCCCTCACGCTCTCTCCCACACCTCCCATCACTCCCTTCCTACTCTTCCCACGGCTCTCTCCTTGCCCACCAGGCTCTGTCCCTTTCTGGTCTCACCACTGCAAACTGGGATCATCCTGGTGCTGTCTCCTGGCCCTTCCAGGGTGAAACAGAAGGGGTCTCCATGGGGTTCTTCATCTGGAAAGGAATCCTAGGTACCAAGTGTGGGTTGTCCTAATGCGTGGATTTTAGAAATCCACTTTTCTTCCCCTCTGGATGGCATTCTTGTTTCTCACGGTGGGTTTCAGTGTTGCTGACTCATGTAATTTTATTTTATTATAAATCTTGTGATATTTCATGCCATTGCTGACGCAAGGGTGGCTGGAGTCACATGGTTCTGTGACAAGGAGCTCTTATGAGGGGCGAAAATAGTTTGGTGTATTTGTGCTCCTCACACTATGAGGGAAGCAGGAAAATATGCCCCCTAAAGGTTTGGAAAGCAGGCACAGAAAGGAAAGAAAAACCAAAACACAGCCTAAATCTGGATGAATATTTAAAAAAAAAAAATCCCATGATTTTTAACCTGCTGTGATTTTTCCTGGTGCTGGTTCACAATTCCTGCTCTCCTGAGAGCAGCTGCTGTGCTGGCTTCCAAGCTGTTCCCTGAAATGTGGAAATCCCCCTTACACAAACAATGGCACTGTTAGTCTTGCTGATTTTCTGGAAGCACAAAAACATGTTTGTTTTCAGCCGTGATCCTCTGAGGGAATTTCCTCCCTGATTTGGAATTTGGGATTTTTTTTTTAATTATTCCTCTGAAAGCCATTTTCCCAGCTTACAAGATCCCTAATAAACTACAATCACCAAGACTAAGAGCATTACCCAGCTGGCATCAGATACAGAAACAGACCCTAAATTGTGATCGCTTTGGTGGAATCTGGCTGGAATGACTGAGTGAAATGATCCCTTCTCCTGCACAGAGAGTGAGAGGGTGGAATTGATGTGCTCCTATTTGGGTTAACAGGTTGCCTGTGGCAGGAATTTTTGGTCTATGGAAGCTCAGGCACCTGCCCCAAGTGCTGAACTGTGGAGAAAAGGCAGGGAACACCTGCTGGCAGCATCAAAAGGTGCTGCTGGGGGTTTTGCAGGTTCATGGAAAGGAGGTTCAAGGGCTTTTCCCAGTAATGGCTGAGTCCCAGATGTTGCTGGTGGCCAACACACCCTGTGTGTTCTCCCCCATGGCAACACTGCATGGCTCTCAGCAGGAATTTCATGGAGGGGTGGATGAAGGGGTGGGCAAAGGATTCAGGTCACCCCCTGGATGGGTGACAGGGAGGAAGACACTGTCCTCATGAGGAGCGTGGGAGTGTCACTCCTTGAGCTGGTGATGGGTTTGAGGGCATGGAGCCTGTGACTGCTCTGAAATGATCCATCCTCCAACACGTGGAGGCAAGAGGAAGAGTTGCTCCATGGAAAGAAATTCTCCACTGGCATCACTGGCAATGGCCTTGTGGTTCCTGGAGCTTCCTGCTGCTCTTGCTCCAGCTGCTTACGTGCCCTTGTCTAGAGAAATGTCGGCAACACCAAATCCCGCCCAGACCTCGCAGGGATGGCCGAGTGCCACCAGTGGAGAACAAACCCTGACCCATCCCAGGGAGCTCCCAGTGCCGCCCTTCCTTCCTTTGTGTTCCACTGGCTGTGGCCACCCTGTCCCTGTGCCCCGAGCCTGGGTGGCGCCTTGAACCCTCTGATCTGCGCCACGGTCTCGGGCAGCGCCGCGCAGACACCGAGCGATGCCCGGTCGGCTTTGGGAGAGCACTGGGTGCCTCAGCTGAGGGATCTCTGGCAGATCTGAGGGGAGGTCTGATCCTCCCAGGGGCTGCAGAGCTGGGGAGTGCCACGAAGGCTCCACGCACATCCCTCCCGTGGGAGGAAGAAGCTCCTCTGCCGGGTACGCCTAAGATCTTCCCAGCAGGGAAGACAGCAGTAATTCAAGGAGGAAGTCTTTGAAACTACTCTGCTGCAAGTAGCTCAGACATCCTCAGTGACCCCAGGATGAGTAAGAAAGGACCTTTTCTTTCCAGAATTGGTTGAAGGATATGTGGGATTTCCTAAAATCCTCCTATTTGTGTAGCTCTGATTCCAAGCTGCCAGGCATGTTAGCAGCTCAGCACGTCCTTTGGAGGACAGAAACTGCTGTTGACCACGGTGGATCTTTCCACCACAGGTCCTCAGTGGAGACCCAGGTGATGCCAAAAATTTGCCAACATCCATTCTTAATCAGGCTTTCACAAAAACATCCAAATCTGCCCTAAAAATTGTTCCAAGGGAAGTCTTCTCCCATCACATCTGCAGCTTGATGGTGGGATTGCAGCTGGTGCAGGAGGATGAGGAGCCCTCACCCCTTTTCTGGCTGTGTGGGCTGACCCTGAGATATTCAGCACTGAGCTAGATCCTGTTGGGCTCAGGAGAGCATCTCACAGATGGATGTGCAGCATCAGCTACACCCTGGTGGGCTCAGGAGAGCATCCTGCAGACAGACACGCTGCTGTTCCCACGGCGGCTTCCCTGCAACGCTCCACCAGCGAGAGAGCTGCGAGGGAGGCAGGACTTAATTAGAGGAATCTGGAGAAAGGCAGATTTTGTCATGTAAATGATTCCTGTCATAGGACACGTTCTAAATTTGGATTCCGAAGCTGGGGCTGAGCAGAACAATCTCTGCCATAGCGTGGCAGCTGTCAAAGGTAGGGAGAAGCGTTGAATGCCTACAGGAGTGATGGCTGGTGCCTTTTATTTCACTGCAGGGTGCTTTCAGCGCCTGAGCACAACGAGTGATTTCATATTGCCGGACAGGAACGATCCTGGGAGACAGCTTCGAGCATCCCCACTCCTTTTAACTAAGGTAGCCAAACCCCCAAGTCCGTGTGGGCAATAAAAGGAGTTGTTATCGCAGACATGATTTGATCCTGGATTTCCAAGCCCCCAGGCCTGTGCTGAGGCTGTCAGCCAATATCACAGCCTGTTTCTGTTTAATATTTTCTTTCTCCGTTGCTCAGCCCTGCACAGCATCACAATGGGAGGCAGCACTTTCTGCTCGGCTCCACCTGTTAATGGTGCCCCTCACTGTGTTTTTCTTCTGATGCTGCACCACAAGGTACTTATTCCTTTAAAATAACAACTTTTAAATAAATTTTAAAACTCTCTAAAGTAGGTATGGGAGCAACAGATAAGGTTCCTTATAAGGACGCATTTTGAGTGTGGATTCTCTTGTGCCTCATGGGGTTGAGGCTCACCTTGCTTGCAGGCAAAGGTCTTGTAAGAGTTCATTTCTCTCTGGATTCCCAGGGGAGTTGCAGTCAGCCTGTAATCTTTCTTTTCCTTGCTGATCCCCTTTGCTTGCTTTCACCAAACTTCCAAAAACATTCACAGAATCACAGAATGGTTTGGGTTGGAAGGGACCTTAAAGATCATCCAGTTCCAGCCCCCTGCCATGGGCAGAGATACCTCCAACTAGACCAGGTGGCTCAGAGCTCCATCCAACCTGACCTTGGACACCTCCAGGGATCCAGGGGCAGCCACAGCTTCTCTGGGCAATTGCCACTTCTCCATCTACTGTTGAACCAAGCTCCACAGCTCTGAGAGGTGCTGGAGAGGCAGGTAGGGAAGCGCGGCTCCAAATGCAAAGTGCTCGAACGCATCAGCCTCGCTTCCTTGGGAACCCAAGCGAACAGGGAACAGTAAAAATTCTCTTTGGAAAACGGCTGGAACAAATCCTGTTGAATGTATAATGTGGATAATGTTCCAGCATCTGGGAGAAGTGCTAAGAGAACCAGAGCAGAGCAGTAAGTGCATCATTCATAAGCAGCAGCTTCTTTAACAAATGTGGCTCCTTATTACACTCATGAATTATCCATGGAGGAATCACAATTCCTGACGGTGTTTGGCGCTCGCAGTCGCTGGGTTCGACCGTGTGACTCCACACGGAGCAGGCGCCGCTCTGGAGCTGATTCCACTTGGATGGGACCATTCTGGCTGGCCAGAAAGCATGGCTGCTCCTGACTGACTGATTATTTCAGCAGCTTCAGCCTCGATGTAAAGCTCTCTGCTGCGAACATTCAGTTGTAAATTTGATGTACAGTTTCTATAAGCTGGTAAAACTTGACCTAGACTGGCAAAACTGTTACTGAGCTAGAAGACCCCACCCACTCAAACACAAATCTAGCAAATCCCTTGGAATATGGAAGGGAGTAAAGACAAAACACTACTGGCAGCATTTGCTGAAGGTTCTGAGAGGCAAAATACTATTGGCAGCATTTGCTGACGATTCTTCATCAGATATCAGTTTTGCAACCCATAAATCACGTCTGTATCGTATTAAATCAAATATACCATCCTAATAAATCATTTTCAGGAATAAAGCCCCTGAGGAAGAGGTCCAGAAGTCAGACTACTTGCTCTGCCATCATGGACAGCAGCGATCTGCCCTCCTCTTGCCCTCTCCATCTGCAGGGAGCAAGAAGCTGCAATTAGCCAGCCTGGGGGTGTGTTCCCTGTTTGGGCTGAATGACACCCTGAGCCCAAAAAGTTCAGGTGTGACCCTATTTGGTGGCAAAGCTGGCTTGGGTTCAGGCAGCCAGCAGTGAATTGAGCTCTAAGGTCAAGCTGAGTTCACAAAGTGGAAAAAGCCAGTGAGCAGCAGCCTGAAATCACACCCTGAGTACCCCAATCCTGGAGCAGTGGCCCAGCTGCATGCCAAGCTCAGGACACCAGGTCCTGGGCTCTGGCTCATCTCCCACTCAAAGACGTGGTCCTGATTTTGGAGACCTGATCCTGAGCTTGGCACAGCTCCAGGATGGAGGAAATGACTCAAGTGACTCTTTGGCAGCAGCAGCAAAAGAGGAAATAATATAGAAATCCTTGAAAATAAAAATATATCATCATTAGCAAAGGACAGTGAAAATCCATGAGTTTTTATGGTTTTTTTCCCCAGGTGCACAACCAAACCCAGAGGGAAGAATATGAATATGGTTCATATTCTTCCTGTATATGGGGACTGTATTTATGGGGCAAGACTGGGCTGTGCAAAGAGTACAAACCCAGAGCAAAGGACTCACCTCACCCCAGCGATGGTTTTCACCTCCTGCGTTTGGCACAGGAGACACAAATGGACTCGGATTGAAGGACACACAAATGAATACAGGATCTCAGTGACAAAGCCATCTGTCTAGCCAAAGTCACCCACTTTTGTAGTCTGTGAGGCTTGGATCCACCCACTTGTGTTGTGGAGCCAGACTCTGAGCTCAGTAATTCTGCTTATGGTAGAGTGTGCTGTCTCTTTTACGGGGAGATGGATTGTGCCCTCAGGGTTCTCTGCATTTACTGCAAACACAGAGCAGGATTTAGGTCTTGTTTTGTCATCTATAGGCAACACACCCCAGGCAGACACTCAACAGTTCAGCTATTTCCTCAAGTTAGAGGAGAGCATAGTTAGAGATAACTTGTTTTAATGTCTTGGTATTTAGGGCTTAAGTGATGGACAAGCAAAGAGGAACTTCAAGATACACTCATGACTTGACCCAATGGCAACAGGATTTGTGCTCTGAAGGACCAGTCCTACCTCTTCTCACTCACTGACACCTGATCACATCTTCTCCTAGACTAGGAAAAATTTAGGAATAATTTCTTCACCAAAAGGGTTGTCAAGCCCTGGCACAGGCTGCCCAGGGCAGTGGTGGAGTTGCCATCCCTGAAGGGATTTTAGACATGTAGATGTGGCACTTGGGGACATGGTTTAGTGGTGGTTTTGGCAGTGCTGGGTTAATGATTGGACTTGATGATCTTAGAGGTCTTTCCCAACCTCAATGATTCTGTGACTCTGTACTCAAAGGGTGCTGTAGGAGCACAGTTAAATAAAGCCTTTGATATTTTGGTGGCAATGATCTGTTCCAGCTGGAAGAGAGGTGAAGTTCCTGCTGTGTCACAAGTTTGCTCTTTCATTTTGTGTGCTGGGACACGAAGAGCTGACTGCTCACCCAGCCATTCATCCCAGTTCAGTGTTCCCTTTGAGACCCTGCTCACTGGGAGCTGGCAGGAACACCTTGAATGCACTTGGGAGCACGGGGCTGAAGGGAGTAAACACCTCTTGGGGCATTAGAAAGAAGCCAGCCAAGAACTCCCATTGTCCTTGGATTAGGCTGGCTTTGTGCAGGTGTTTGTGTCTGCACTGGCCCCACAAGCCCCCTGTGGACCAAACCCAGAGCCCCTGGTGTGGGGCTGGCTCCCTCCCTTCCTCCCAACCCCTTCTGCTCACAAGGACCTGCCTGACAAAATGAAGCTGCAATGTCTCCATCTCCACGAATCCCTAATTTCTGCTTAATAAATAGTCCCGTGGGTGATAAACCCAACCACTTCTGCTGATCTGTCCCACTGGATGGAGGGGGCTTCACATTGCCAAAGGATCTTGGGGCTTGGTAGGATTTTGTTTTCACGTCGTTATTTCAAAATGTCAGGGCCACTTTGCATTTTGCTGCTTGACATCAGCAGGAGCCACCCCACCATCCATATGGGATGGGACAGGGAACAGGGAGCTGGGTCCAGCCCTGGCAGAGCCTCAGCCTGGCAGAGATTTGCAGGAGCCAAGCGGAGCCTGTGCAGAGTCTCGGTGCTACAGTCAGGAAAGGCGGCAGCTCTGCTTCCAATGTGTTTCCTTTGCTGTCCTCCCACCCTCGCTCCTACGAGCTCCTCATCATCATTTTTACAGCACAGCTGACAATTCCCTCCCATATTTTCTGTCCCTGAGAACTCTCTGTTCAAAGCACCACAAGAACTGCCAGGTATTTAGACCGAGAACTCACACATGTTCCCCTTAAGAGCTGCTTCTCCACTGTTTACCTGCTTTTTTCTTGTGCAGTCTGCAAAGTATTCGAGGGGGGCAAAGACATATTCACCCTCTGGGCTCCTGGGCTTTTTATGGAAAGAGCATCAAAAGCTCCAACCTTTCCAAGCTGTGCTGCAAAGCTTCTTGCGGAGTCATCGCTGTCCTCTGGCACGACCGTCTCGTTAAAATACAGGTTCCCATTATCTCTGACTCGGCCAGCAGTGTTACAGGTGCCTTGCTAGTCCTGCACGTGTTTGTCCTGCAAATGCATCACTTTCCTCTGGTCAGGCTGATTTTTCCAACCCTTCCCACAGCCACTCATTGATTCTTTCAAGCAAATTGCAAAGCAAACAAAGAAAGAGAAACAAACCAAACCACAACCCCCAAATACAACATAAAACACAAAACAAACACCCCAAGCCTCATCAACCTGTGTAGTTAAAAGCTAGAGAATATATTAAAAATTTCCATGATGGAAATTTCCTAGCTCAGCATGGAGATTTCCTAGTATATTAGACTCTTCTGTTTTTCAGGGCTGCAAGCAAAGAATGGAAATTTCCAATTACTGCATCAAAGGCTGCTGCTCTCCTGACAGTCTGCTTAGCAGGGGTCATCTGCTCCTGTAGGACATTAAATAATTTAAGGGAGGGACAGGGAGGATTTGCTCAGCTGCACCATTTCCTGCACGAGGCACGAGCATTTCCTCTGCTGCTTGGTGGAAGGGAGGGATCTCGGTAGCTGAGAAGGACCTCAGGGTCAGGATTTTGGGAAATGCTTCTCCCTCAGGCTGGCAGACCTGGTGTGCAGAGGTGGGACCAGGGGAGTCTGGTCACCTCTGCCTTGACTGGAGCTGTCCAGCCCTTAACCTGTTGCACAGCTGAATTCCCACCACTGGGATGCACAGGAAGAAAACTTCTCTCTACCATCACCTCTATCATCATTTTTTTTTCCTCTCAGGGCACTGGACTGGGAGGAGGGAGGAGAAGGGAATATGCCAGATCAAGAAGGGATCATACAAACCCCCTTTTGCAGCTGTGCCCCACCAGCACAGGCTGCAAAAAAAGCTTCACTGGCCACTCCCAGCCAGAATGTGGAGGGAAGGAGTCAGAGAGGCAGGAGAACCAGCCCTTTCTTCTTGCTTTCTTCTCCCACTCCACCATGGGACCAGCAAAGCCCACCAAGCCCTGGAGTGGTGTTTGGCAAAGGGGGGCGATGCACTGTGGGGTTTAATCAGTTTGTGCTTGTGGATGGAGTTGGAGCTGCCAGCTGCAGGTCCTGCACAAAAGTGCCAAGTAATGCCATTACACGGGGATTTTCCTTAACAAGTCTGGTGCTGCAACACGAGAAACGCCCGGGATGATGCCATTAACAGTAACCAGCTCATCTCCTTTGGCAAAAGCAGCGGGGAAGGAGGAAAGGGAGGGAGGGAGGGAGGGAGGAGAAATGAATACATATGAGTCCTAGGAGAATTGAGATTTGAACTCGGTGTCTGATTTTTCACAGGCCGTGTCTTATCTGTCTTTGTAAATCTGGCTCGGGGGCATTTAAAGGAGCTCTTTTGTACTAATGCTTCTTCTGAACTCTGGTAGTTACAGTGTTTTTTGTGGGTCCCAGCTCATTACAGAGGTAATCATGTGAGCCAGTTTATTTAAAAGGGAAACCAGATCTGAATGTTCTCCAAACCCAGAACACCTTTTACGAGCACGAGTCTGCAGCAGTAACTGCCTGTACTTCTGCAACCTCTCACATCCAAGCAATTCAGCACCCTGTACAAAGCAGACTTGATGTTGTTTCCCTTACAATGACAGAGAAATGGAGAGAAAAAGGAGCTTGTCTCAATGTTTCTTTCTTATTTATTGGTAAAACACAATTAGAAGCTTGGTCTTGTTGGCTCATATACCTTCTCCACCCTCTCAGTTTTAGAATCAAGTCAGGCTGATGATAGTCAAGCCCAAGAGCAGGTGCTTGTAGCATCTGAGAATCAACATGGGTCACAGAGTTGAAGAACAAAGTCAAATGAACTTTTCTATGAGTTCATCTTCATAATACATTACAGAAAATAAAGCTGTTGTTAAGGGGAATGTCAGCATGAGTCAGGTATAAGACAAGTTTCCTGCAGCCCGCAGAATAAAACATCACCAAGCCTTCTCAAAATTAAAGGAGATCATTTCTGACACAAATGGTCTTGCACCAAATATGAGCCAACTGGTTCAAGCCTCATTAAGACAGATAAAATTATATTTATCACTGGGCTGGAAGCTGGTGGCTGTTCACAGCCTCGTGAAGATCACCTGCAACAGCATTTGGTACAAACTCGGAGAGAACACACCCAAAGAGAGACACAGCAGCTGGTGGCACAGTGGGTTTCCCAAAGCTGTGGAGAGAAATGGGATAAAACATCGAGATGGAGCCCTGTGAGTGGAAAAGGCAAGGCTGAGAGGAAGAGGTTTATTTAGGATGTCCAAAAAACTCAAGTGTTCAGCGTGGTGCTCATCTGGGGTGAACAGCAAGATGAAAGGAGCAAGAAGAAATAAAAAGCAGAATATAATCAGCAAAAAGCAGGGGAAGAAGGGGATATAGCCATTGGATAGAAAGTGTCATGCAGCAGTTAATTAGGAGAACTGTAACTGTGAGAGGCAGCACAGGAATGGTTGGGCTGAGGGGCACAAGGAAGATGAGGAGAAGCACTTAAAGCAAATGAGGAGCAGAGGGAGTGCTTGCAATGGAGATGTTAAATCACTGCCAAGAGGGGAGAGGGCTACCAAGCCTCAGTGCCTGATGCAGGCGCCTGCTTTGCCTTTCTGAGCAGCTGATGGAGAGACACAGCTCTCCTGGAGAGTGATTCAGTCACTCCAGAGATGGGTGGGATGAGTTGCTTTCTAAAACTGCTTCCCTCCATTGACTAGAGAGGGGGAGGCCAGACTTGGCTCACGCCGAACACCTGACGTTTTGGCAGCTAAAATTAGGTGAGATGAGTCTCATCTGTTGGTAGAACCAAGGGGGATACTGGATATCTACTACAGACAAATATTTTTAGATTAGCCATCAAGGAAATTTGCATCAAGTGGTCCTCAAGAGCTGCCTCCATGGGCCTCTGGATGGCTCTTGTTAATATTTCTACAAGCCCTGGCATATGGAGGAGCCAGGAGAAGGATAATCATAGAATCATCAAGTCCTAGAATGGTTTTGGTTGGAAGGGACCTTAAAGACCATCTATTGCAACCCCTCTGCCATGGGCAGGGACACCTTCCACAGAACCAGGTTGCTCCAAGCCCCATCCAGTGCTGCTTGATGACAAAGCAAGCAGGGCAGCACAAGTAATTATAGGCATGACAACAGTCCCCTGCAAAACAGTGGACATACAATTCCATCCATATGGTATCAAATGACAAGAATATAATCAGCATCAATCAAGTGTGTTTTGATAAAAACCCAGCATTTTCAAATGAGTTTGGCTTGTCGTTCCTGAGTGAAATTACAGGTTTGTTTGACAGAGGCAATGATGACAGGACAAAATGCTCAGACCTTTGTCCTTTCCCTCCATACTCCATACTCACTCATTGGGGGTATATTTCCATTAAAAAACTGGCGCTGAAAATTATCACAAATTATTATTTGCGAAATGGATTAAAAAGCGTCTGCCTGGAAGACCTCAAATCTCAGCTTTGGCAGGGAATTAGCACCAAATGCAATTTGGAAGGTGAGGTGTCACAGGGATGAGGAGCCTGGTGGTAAATACAAAGTCACTGCTGCTGATGTGCCTCTTTCTGATCCCACTTGGTGGGATGAATACTCTGACTCGGGCTCCCCATGCAAACTGTGCTCATTTAAATACCTGCTAAAGGCAAATTCTCCACCAAGGGAGAGGGTGGCTGGTCACCCCTGTCTGCTGAAGGATTATACTCTGAAGGATCAGCTCTGGGAATCATTCTGGAGACAGGGAACTCAATATGGTCTCCCAGTGTGAGACTGGTTGAAATGGTTGATGAAAACCTTCTGTGAGAAGCACGTCCTCCTTTCTGTGCATGGTGGGGAGCTCTGTCCTGCTCATGGTTGTGAGAGGGTGTTGGAAAAGGGGTAAAAGGATCAGGAGAGAAATATCACATAGGGATATGGAGCTGAGGGAATGGAGCTGAGGAAGGGTCTGGAGCATCAGGAGAGGCTGAGGGAATTGGGGGGGCTCAGTCTGGAGAAAACTGACTCTGCACAACTCCCTGACAGGAAGGGGCAGCCGGGGTCTTGGGCTCTACTCCCAATGAACCAGGTACAGGCTGGGAGGAAACAACCTCAAGTTGTCCCAGAGGATGTTTAGATTGGATATTAGGGAAAATTTCTCCACTGAAAATCAAGTCAAGCACTGGCACAGGCTTCCCAGGGAAGTGGTGGAGTCCCCATCCATGAAAATGTTCAAAAGGCATGTGGATATATCAGCTGGGGACATGGTTTAGTGGGGCATTTGGCAGTGCTGGGTTAATGGTTGTATTTGATGATCTTAGAGGGCTTTTCCAGCTGTCATGATTCCATGATTCTGTGATCCATGCCTTGGGGGCTGGAGGCAAAGCTTTGGTGGGAGTGGTCAGGAAGTTCTGGCTTTTAGCTGCTGATAAGCTGGGCAGAAGTTTGCCCTTCCACAGGATGTGGGACAGTAGGCTCTCATGGGCTCTTTAAACATCAAACAGTCACAGCAAGACACAGTGACTCCAAGTGGAAGCCAGACAAGCTCAAAGAAGAGAAGAGCTTCAAGACCACAGCAGGAAACCTGATCCACCACTGGAATGAGTGGGGAATGAGTGGTGGCTCCTTCCCTGTGTGATGCCTTTCTGGGCTGGAGCGTGTGGGCACCTCCAGGGACCCCCAGGCTGGGGAAACCAGGGCAATGCATCAGCTCATCACCTCAGAAAGGCCCAGCAGATGACCTCACCCACCACTCATGACTCTGACTTGAACTCCCCACGTCTCCCTGGGCTGGGGCGCTCGCCAAGCCCCTCTCCCCTCGAAGGGCAGCTCTGTGCCAGAAGAAGGAGCTGTGCAGAGCCAGCAGAGCCTCCTCTGAGCCAACTGTACACCACTCACTGCTGGGATTTGCTCCAGCACTTGGGGCTTTTTATCACGGCCCCGCTGCCGGTCACACGGCGGTGACAAGGCCCTGACTCACCAGGGATGTGCTGTGTGTGCATGACTCCCTCTGCCTCCCTGACCCACTGCCTGTACCTAATGACTGCTCAGTGATTTCAGGGTCTGGACGTTTTCCTTGCACCAGCTCGGATGACTTGAGCCGCAATATTTCCCCGAATCCCGACGGCTGCTTTTGCTGCAGGCACTTCAGCACTGGCAGCTGTTTAGCAGCATTTTGTGCTGCTGCAGGTGGGATGGAGGATCACCACTGCACCAGCAGTGAATTTTGGGGTTTGCAGCCTGTGGTGACGCCCCAGTGGTGCTGCTGGCATGGGTCTCGTTGCCAGCCAGATGATTCCCCGTGACTGCTCGGCTCAGCAGGGATGAGCCGTGCCACCCACGGCCTGAGCACAGGCTGGGGAGGGAGGGAGGGAGGGAGGATGTTCTACACAGGGATCTGCCTCAAAAAAATACCTTCTCTCCCAAGAGCCTCCCACCACGTGGAGAGCCAGACAACCAGAGGATGGTGATTTCCTCAGGTGCATCTTAGAAATGGGGAATTGGCCTCCTCACAGCTTGGGAAGGAGACTTGCAAGGAAAAGGCAGGTGGGTGCTCCAGGAAATGCAGTGTGTGAACTTGCAGGTGATGCTCCTTGCCTGTGTGAGGGGGATCTTATGGAGCAGAGGATGGAGATGGCGTGAGGTGCCCTGGCCACGTGGAGGAAACACCCTCCATTCTGTGTCCAACCTGTTGGGTGAGAGCAAATCTGTGCACTCATCCCCTGCACGTGCCTCAGTTTCCCCCAGTCCCATCAGCTGAGCAATACAATGATCCCCAGCTGCATCCTACATGTGAGGTGGGAAAGAAATACCCTGGCCATGGACTGCAGAAAGTCTTCTTTCAAATTTTCTTCTTGGCTCAAACTACCCATTTTCTCTAAAAATTCTTCCTTGTCAGGGTGGGGAGACCCTGGCACAGGGTGCCCAGAGAAGCTGTGGCTGCCCCTGGATCCCTGGAAGTGTCCAAGGCCAGGTTGGACAGGGCTTGGAGCAGCCTGGGATAGTGGAAGGTGTCCCTGCCCCATGGCAGGGGGTTGGAACTGAATGAGCTCTAAGGCTCCTTCCAGCCCAAACCATTCTGAGATTTTTTCAGGCATCCTTTGGATACTTGGCCACCCAGGTGGAATTTCTCCTTATCCTCCACAACGAAGGTAAGGGGAATTTTCCCCTGCCCCATTCAGACAGGCTGTGTGTTGTCTCATTGGAGGCACCACCCAGCACTGTGGAGGGTGCACCAATTCAACCACGTCATTAACCCCTGTAAATAATGAAAAGGTTGCTGAATATTCAGTCTAACCTTTCACACTCAAAAGACAGTGTTTTATGGACTGTAGTACATTTTCCAGATGGGTCCTACTGCTCTCCTCATACCACTCTGGACTTCCAGGGGCTAAAATATAATCAATATGATATAATATAATATGCCTTTGTGCCAGCCACTTACACTTCTAAAACAGAATCAGAGATGTGCCACATGAGATGGCAAAAATTACTCCAGTAGCCCAAAAAAAGCATTGCCAAGGCTTTTTTCATGGGATGCCCAAGCAATGATGCAATCTGATGCTTCCTGCAGCTTTACTATATCATGCAGAGACAGCAAGAGAAGTGTGCAGAAAGTATCCAAAAGTCCTGGGCTGAAATCCCAGAAAATCTGGTGGCAGGATTTCCATCCATTTCAGTAGAGCCAGGACATCTCCCCTGAGGATCCCTGCTGGCTCTGCTGGGCTGTGTGTCCATCTCCAACTTCTTTTTTTACCAATACAAAGGACACAGGAGCCTGTTTTACCTATAGGGCTGTTGGACAATTTAACCCACCCATTTTTGCATGGTGGGTGGGAATTACCTTTTGGAAAGGTCAAAATGACCTCATTATTGTCTCTATTGCCTGAGTTTCTGTCTGTGCTGAAGAGTAGGAGCAGATTCATGCTCCCAGGTTGTGCTGTGCCTTCAGATGTGGAGTTTGTTGATGAAGTTCTGATCCCTCTCCCCATCCTATCTCATTACAGGCTTTAAACTGTGGCCAATTAATATCAATAATGGGATCAAAGGTGTGTTTTCCTGGTGTTTACTCTTTCCTGCCTGGGGAACAGGTGAAGTCCAGCCCAGTGGGATGTCTGGGCTGGAAGCTGGACCAACATTATGCCATTGTCACACAGGGATCCATCTGTCCATCTGTCCACTCCTCTGGACAACTCATGGATTCTGCTGATCTACATTTTCTGATCCAAAACTACTAGCTCCAGCTTTTAGTATTTTTTTAAGATACTTTCACCATGCAAGTCCCTATTGTTCTGTGTTCATCCTGGACCTTGGATTTATATCCTTAAAAAAAGCAAGACCAGACCTGAGGCTGTGCTGGGGGCAGGGGGGGTTCTCTGGGAAAGCTTCACAGATGTTCATTGCCAACAGGCTAAGATGGACTCTGTTGGAAAGAACCATTTCCAGATGGTTTGGTTCCCCAGTGAAATTCACACTGGTTGAAAATCCCTGAAGTCACAGAATCATAGATTCACAAGGTTGGAAAAGACCTCCAAGGTCATGAAGTCCAACTTTTGACTGAAAGGATCAAAGGATGGTGGGGTGTCCTACATCTTCTCCATTGGATGAGCAAGGGTGAGCCAGTTCCTGGTCAGTGTGTCATGCCCAAGTCTTCCTGAAAAGACAGGAGATATTTGTGTTTAAAGATTGAGATTTCTTTTCCTAAGCAAAAGAGAACTCCTGACACAGCATCCCTGTGATCCTGAGACAACAGGGAAGGAGAGGGCTTGGAGTTCAGAGAGGCAGAAGTTGGGGAGACACTTTTGCCACTGGATGTGTCCAGGGAGGGTCAAAGCCCAGAAGAAGGTGACATCACAGGTGCATCACCCTGCAGATACAAGTCATGGGTAGGAGGGGAAACCAAGGCATGAGTCAGAGCCAGCTGCTGGGAAGGAGACAACACTGGTGTGCTTTGTGCTGGGTCTACATCCCCTCTGCTGTCTCAGACAGAGGATTGCCCTGCTTGGGTTTACAGCTCAGTGTGATCACCCAGCAAGGTCCTGGAATATTCTCTCTGGAGGATGGACTCAAGTACTTGGAGCAGGAGGCTGCCATCCAGCACTGGTGGGATCTGTCCCAGCCTTGCCTCTGGTATCCTGTGCATCTTCCAGGGTCCCACATCCAATCCTCTGAGAGCTTCAACATCCCAGGTGGAACATGGGTGGTTTTCTCCATTCTCACACTGCGAGCCCAGGAGACTCATGAGGGATCTGCACATCTGAGGGATCATCCACATCTGAGGGAACCCCAGCAGATCCACTGCAGCTTCTTCCTGGAGAACATTTTCAAGGCTTCCTTCTTTCCCACGGACCAGGCAAGCTCTGGGCTAGGAAGTTGCTCAGGTAAGATGCTGCAGCTCTGCCCATCAGCTTTTTCATGTGGGGATTCAGATCCCTTGTGTGGCTTCATCCTGACAGCTCCATCCTCGTGCAGCACAGGAGTTTGTGAGTCTGAATATTCCTGACTAGCAGGAAACCAAGGCTTGAGCTGTTCAGCACTCAGGAGTGTTAGAGGAGCCCTAAATGGCCGAATTGTTACTTGTGCTGAAAGAAGCAGGCATGGTGTTTCCAATTATTCTTCATTTCAGACAACAGCGAGCTGTTTTGGTTTATTGGAGCAGTAGCTGGGTAGAGGAACAATATTGAGTAAACGGTGCTGAAAAAGGCTCAGTGTGAGGCAACAAATTTTTCTGACATAGGCCCAACCTTACTTTGGAATATTGCTGGCAAGTCAATAATAGGTACGGCAGAAATCAATCGGGAATAATGTTGCAAATGAGGCAGGGAGCACAAAAAGTTCTTTCAGCGCCGTAAATAAATCCCTGTTTGTTCAAACAAGCAGCATTTATGACATGATATGGAGCTTCCAAAAGCAGAGATTTGGGCAAACGGGGGAAGACGTTGAGTTTATTAAGCAGACAAAAAATAGGCAGCCTCTTTCTTCTTTTCCTCCCAACAGCGTGGGGATGAAATATTAGAAACAAAATGCAAGCAAAGGGTTCTGGAGCTGAGACATCTTACAGAGAGATGCAGCTGGGGGGAGGCAGTCTCCTGCTGGAGACGATGCTCTCTTGGGCATAGAATTATTTTTAGGTTACAAACCTATGTTACGATCCTATAGAATTTAGCAGGAAATTATACCTTTCTGTTGAGCTCTTAGCCGATATTAAATCAGTGCAATAGAATTTTAGAGGTTATTAAAAACCCTGTAAAAATTAAATTATTCTCTGTTTAACTCTACGGATTTTTAAAATAACTTCCATAAAACTGAGTTACATTTCTATTGACTCCCACTGCTTTCTTTCCTTACCCAGTTCTACGAGATTTTTTCCCCATAAAGCTATATTACGTAACATTAAAATTGCAGTTGATTTTCATTTGCAAGTGGACTGTCTTTCAGCTATTTTAGTATTTATTAAAATGTACAACTTGATAGCACTAAAAAATCAGTAGCACGGCAGAAAAATCGCATTAAATATTCACAAATACATATGGAAAGAAGAGTGATGTTAAACTCACTTAGAATATATTGAAATTGTGAGCTTTAAACCTTGGAATGTCTGGTATCATCTGGATATTGAAAAGACTAAGGGAGAATCAAATTGCAAACAAGAAAGGACATCAGAAAAAACAGGATTTTTTTAATGTATGAGACAGAGTAAGGAAACCTGGAAGGAAACTGGCAATCTTTCAGTCCATCAGAGAGTAAAAGGGGCAATTAGGATGTTGCAGAGAAGAGAAATGATTTCTTTGTGTCTGTTTCCAATCCAGAGGTTGTCAGTGAAATACTTGTTCTGTGCTTGCTCATTGCATGTAATAAATCTGGGAATATTGTCAAAGAATTAGGCTAAACCCGTACTTAAACATTTTGCTGGAATAACTGCGTCAGCAGAAGCCCATGTGCTTTTTATATTATAGCAGCAAAAAGTCAGCATAATGCAAAAGACAGCTTATTCTGCTGGAGGGAGCCTGTTTACCCAAAATTAACAAAAACTGAAGTGTCAACAGAAGATAAGTGTGTGTAATATCCCCACTGAGGCTGCACAGCCCCATGACTTCCAGCATGGGTCAGGAAAGACCTGCAGGGTTGAGTAGCTCTGTCCCCATGGAATTGTTCAAGGCCAGGTTGGACAGGGCTTGGAGCACCCTGGGATAGTGGGAGGTGTCCCTGCCCATGGCAGGGGGTGGGAATGAGATGAGCTCTAAGGTCCCTTCCCACCCAAGCCATTCTGGGATTCTGGGATTGGTGGCTTGAAGAGCAAGGAGCCAGCCTGGGAGTCACAGGAAGAGCCAGGCAGAGGAGCATGGGCAGGGTCCCATGGGTGCTGTCTCAGGGAGCTTCCTGTGGTAGCTGTGGTCCTCTTGCTCCAGGGCTTGTGGTACACACCTGATGCTCTCCTGGGAGCTTGGGTGTCCTTGGCACAGAGGACAGGCTGGTGCACATTGGGCTTTCTTGGCTACAGATTTGGGATATGGCTGTAGAATCACAGAATCATTAAGGCTGGAAAAGACCTTTAAGATCATCAAGTCCAACCAGCACCTCAGCACTGCCATCACTAATCCATGTCTCCAGCTGCCACATCTGCACATCTTTTAAATCCCTTCGGGGATGGTGACTCCACCAGTCCCCTGGACAGCCTCTTCCAATTCTTGACCACCCTTTCCATGAACAAATTTTTCCCAATATCCACCCTGAGCCTGCCCTGTCCCAGCCTGAGGCCATTCCCTCTCCTCCTGTCCCTGTTCCCTGGGAGCAGAGCCCGAACCCCCCGGCTGCCCCCTCCTGTCAGGGACTTGTGCAGAGCCACCAGGTCCCCCCTGAGCCCCCTTTTCTGCAGGCTGAGCTCCCCCAGCTCACTCAGCCTCTCCTGGTTCTCCAGACCCTTCCCCAGCTCTGTTGCCCAGCTCTGGACATGCAAAGACCCAGGGACCAGGGAGCTGTTTTTCAGGACGGGCACTGCTAACGTCCCTTTTAGGCACCAGAGCATCCCAGGCTGAGCCTCCTTCTGTACAGTGGATGAGGTACAGGCATCAGTTCAGAACATACACCTGTGTATTCCTGGTACTTAGAGGACATTTTTGGATGTCTCATGCAAACCACATCAACAATCCCCAAGAAAGAGCAGGCAAGTGCCCAGGGCTGTGTCCCAGCCATGGTTTGTACGTGCTGGCTGTGCTGCCAAGTGCTCTGCTTTGGGGCAACCCCAACTACTGAGTATTTCCTAGCACCTCTCTCTGAGGTGTTTATCTAAAGAAGTCATATGAGGGCAGAAAGAGATGCTGGAAAAATAGGATGAACTGAAGAACAAGAGGTTTTCAGGACTCTTTCATGCACTTCCTCGTATTTTGGGGAAAATTAACTATGGAGTATTAAGCCATTAGGAAACACATGTGTTAATTACATCAAAAACCTGTGACAAACCAAAGGTGTGGAGCACGCCTGGGTAATGGGATACTCTACTGCAGAAGAGCAGAGGAGTAACAGCCACACTGTTTGTGTTCCCTGGCTCTGAGTCCATCTGGCCACCAGGTTAAACTCTTTCACCCTCCAAACCAAGGGACCTTGTAGTCCAACAGCCCAGCAGAAGAGCTCAGGCTTGAGCCCTGACATGATCTGGGAGAGCATTCATTGGCCTTGGCCAAAACTCAACCAGGGACCACACAAAAAATTTACAATGTGGGCAACGCTTGCCCCCGTGCCCTGATCCCACTGCTGTAGACGTCACTGTTGGATCAGACCAAGCTCCAAGCAGCCCAAGGGACGACCTCCTGTGATGCCCCCACACCCACGGGGCTGTTTGCAACAAGCAAGTCTCCACCCAGGAGGAATTTGTGACTGTGGGATCTGTCTCACGTCCTCCAGCATTGCGCAAAAACAGGAAAGCCGTGCAGTCACCGTGGCTAAAAGTAAATTCATGATTAGCTAATATGTTTTGCTCTAATAGTAACACAGTGATGTCTGGTGCTAGCTCAATAGCCAAAAATGACTGGTGATAGTTACACCCTGTGCTTTGCACAGAACAATAAATAAATGATCCAACAAAAATGCCTTGCTCTGCTTGTCCCATTTCCTCGCTAAGGTGCAGGCAGGAGTGCCAGTCTCAGGCTTCTAGAGCCAGGAGTTGTCATGTTTTAGGCTGAGACTTCCAGCATCCTCCATTCATCACTGTCCTCAGTGGTTTTCAAAAATCTCAGCTATGAAGCAACTATCCCAAGTGAACGCAACAGAAATAGTTGTGCTGGTAAAGGCTCAGCTTGTGCCCTGCGTGGTCACTGTCTACAGCCAAAGAGCTGCAGATGTGCAGGGCAGACTTCTCCCAGGTGCATCAAAGGCCACAGCATGTGTTGGGGACAGCTTGTGTCCCTCAGCACTGCTGTTGAGTGGCCTGCTGAGAGGAGTGGCCTTGAATTCCTTTGAGGAGCACCATGTCCATCCACCAAGAACAATTGGGATCCCACCTCTCTCCACAAAGTAGAGTCTATAACAGGTTGGGGCTGTCCCATCCCTGGAAGTGTTCAAGGCTAGGTTGGATAGGGCTTGGGGCAACCTGGGGTAGTGGAAGGTGTCCCTGCCCATGGCAGGGAGTGGCACTGGGTGACTTTTAAATTTCCTTCCACTCCAAACCCTTCTGTAAAGGAGAAGAGCAGCAAGGACCTGCTAAGCCTTTCCCCCTTTGGTTTCCAGCGACAGAGCATTTCCCAAAGGAGCCCAGCATGAATGATGTGGCTTTTGGCTAGTCCTTTTCACCTGTGGCTCTCAAAGCATTTGGCAAGGGGCTCCCCTCACTTTCCTGTAATTGCAATAATCTCAGCAATGCACACAAAGAATCAGAGGGTTTCTGGTTACATACCTTTGTGCAAAGGACGTGGCACAAACCCGCCTATCTGCAACTCAGAATAATTTCCCCTCGTTAAGATCGCAGCCATGAGTTAATTGCAGGAAAGAAAACGCAGAAGACTCCAGACACAATCCCAAGAAATTGTTGCTGTCATTCATCCAGCTGGTCAAAATGTGATGATCAGTATCAGTTACTCAGCAACTGACCTGGCATTGGGTTCCTTTGATTTAAGGTCCCGTAGACTCACTTGAACTTGCAGGCAGAAATAAGTTCTTCTAAGGACAGATAGTCTCCTTTTGGAAACCTAGTACTTCTTGTGAATCCTGGAATTGCTTTGAATTGGAAGGGTGGAGTTTTTTCCACAGGGGAGCTGACTGCTTGTGAATCAGACTTCTGAAGAAAAATTTAATTTGGTGATAATTTAAGATTTAGCTAATGCACAGGACGATCTTTTGGCAACAGTGTGATGCAAGCTTGACGTTTTCAGGTTATAAACCTCAAGCAAATAAAAAGAGAGAGAAGGATGGCTTTAGAAAAGTTCCATTGGGCTGCAAGTCAGAGGCTGTTCCACAACATTTTATCTCTGAAATGTCATGCTGTACTGGCCTCAAAGCAAGAAGAACAGACGGTTCATCTAATACAATTATTTTAGGATCCTTTCATCATAAACAGTGTGCATGCCAAAATGAAAACGTATCATGGGAAAGCATTTCTCATTGAAGCCTGAATCTCCTCCCTAATGTTTATTCTATGTCATGGAGAACACTAGGGGCCAAATACACTCTGGGTTAAAAACACTGGCATCGCTTCTTGCAACACAAATCTGGCAGGGGTTCAGGGTGTCACAGCTGAAGGAGCTGCAGCCTCCCTTGTACCAACAAACCAGTTGGTGCCTAGTGCTGGAGAGTGAGGAAGGAGGAGGATGAAGACAAATCTGGAGCGTGCTGTGGAGGTTTGCTCCCTCCTGGAGCTGCTGGCTGGCACCCTGGTGCCCGGCTGTGCTGTCCCAAGAGCCTGCAAGGTGCACAGTAGGTGGGTAGCAGCAACGTCCTCCTCCTGTCTTGATATAAATCCCTGCATGGTGGTGAATGTCCCTCCTTGCAACAGCTCTTTGAATGTCATCCTGGCTGGCAAATCAATCTCTCCTTCATCTTCAAGAACATCCTGAAGTCTTTTTCCTGGGGAAAAAAAAAAAAAGAAGCTTTTGTTGGTGTTATTTGAGTTGGGGGTACTGCAGATTTTCTCATCATGATCCCATTTAGTGGATTATTGGGGCTGTTTCATTGTTCCCCCAGTCTGGGTTGTTGTCTTTCTTCTTGCCAAGACAATCCATTCATTTAACAACAGTGACACTGCACTTTGTTGTATTTAAATTCACCTTATTTCCTTGGCTTTCTCCTGCCACGAGTCTGGAACTTCCACGTCATCTTGGAGTTTATCAGTGATGATTATTATCATTTCCTCTGGGTCAATTCCAAAGACACTGAACAACCCAGGGTCCAAAATAAATAAATGGAAGGCTTCAATATCTCCAGTCTAATTGAATTTCAAATTGCATTATAAGATCTCTTGCTGAAATAGTTTTTAATCCATTTAGTATCCCAGATTAGGTTTTGTACCGTTTTCCTTTAACTGGGACTGTGTTCAGGAACTGTTCAATAACTTGCAGAAATCTAAGTAATTTATAACAGGCTTATCTTTATTAACCAAACTTACATTCTCATTAAAAAAACATTCATTTGTTTGACATGACAGACTTTCCATAAAACTGCTCAGGCATATCAATCAGGTTAGCATCCTTTAATTCATTACTAATCACAGCCTGTATCAGATTTTCTTTGATGCTGTTTGGGATCAGGTTTAAACCAAT
Source organism: Notiomystis cincta (assembly GCA_013398075.1). Taxonomy (NCBI): domain Eukaryota; kingdom Metazoa; phylum Chordata; class Aves; order Passeriformes; family Notiomystidae; genus Notiomystis; species Notiomystis cincta. The sequence goes on from VZRX01013845.1 coordinate 97,572, forward strand.
GAATTTGTAATTACCTGGGATTTTCCTATTATACACTCTTTGGATTCTGCACAGAGTATCCTTACAAATTTATGCAAAACAGAACCAACACGCTCGGGCAGCCTTGTAATTTTGTTGGCAATCATCTGGAATGAGCAGGACAGCAACAGGACTTCCCCAGACCCACACATGCAGGATTTCAGCATCACAGACATTTGGGGAGGCAAAGACCTTCAGGGATCTCCAGGCTCCTCCCTCACACCCTTCCATCAGATTTCCCAGAGCTTTTCCCAGGGGAGATTTGCAAGGATGGAGATCCCAAAAGCTCTCTGGCCTCCTGTTCCAGTACTTAACTACTTCAGTTGGTTTTTTCCCTCCTAATATCTAGTTTTAACATCCTTTTCTGCAACTTGGGTTGATTTTCTCTCACCCCATCACTGTGCACCTTCAAGCAAAATCTGGTGTTATCTTCTCAATACTCTCCTATGGATAATGACAGCAATAAACACTGTTATAAGCACTGTTATCTTAATAACTTCTACTCTTCTGGGTCCCACCAAGTGTTCTCTGTGGGCCCAGGGCCACCTCCAGTTTCACCAGTAGCCCCTCTGATGGGGAACAGACTCCTTAGATCCTGAGAGCTGCTTGTTTAATGCTCTCTGCCAAAACAGAAGTGGGCAGATGTATTCACCCAGCTCAAATGCTACCTCAGTCCTTGGACCTGTTCACTGGAGAGGGTCCATGAGCTTGGAGATCCTAAGGAAAGCCTTGAGCAAGAGCTGTCTGTGTGCAGCTAGTGAGAAAGGAGAGGCAGGTGGATGTACATGGAACTGCAGGTCTCTGTGACCTTGCAGGTTTGTGTTCTTCCTTGTTTAAGAGATGTAATCATTTTATGAGGAACAGTGACCCAGAGAGCTGGGGACTTAATTTAATACTTCTCATATAGGCCTGGCTTTGTTGTCTGATTTATTAAAAGATAGCAGCACAATTTTTGGTGGAAAAAAAAAATGCCATCTGTGTGCTGGACACTATAAATCTGAAAGGGTAAAGGGATGCTTCAGTGCATGGCACACTCAGACCCCTTAATTGCCTTTTCTAAAAGCCTGCTTGGTCTCACACCGAGCTGGAGAGGGGAGCCTCAGCAGGCAGGTGATCTCTGTAGTGCTTACAGGAGCATCATCCTCATCTACCACCCTAAAAAGGGTTTTAGTGAAGCCTCCTACCTCTAAATCCAGGCCCTGGGAGGAAGAGAGAAAGAGATGAGGGGATGGGAAATGTCCTCTTACGTCTTTCTGGATGGAGAAAAAAGACAGGGCAAGGGCTGGCATATTGCAGAGGTGAGCATGGGTTTGAGACAAACTCATTATTAATTAGATCTGCAATAATAGAGTAAAATGAATAATGGTTTCCTATCTGGCAAACAAGCCAAGGGTGCTCTGCAAAGAGGGACTGTACAAAAACTGCCTTGCAAGCCCAGCAGGAGGGTGTGAAAGTGTTTGGAGGGAACAGAAGTGCAAATGATGGAGCAAAGTTCCTGTGGGACAAGGACATTGGAGCTCTCTGGGACTGGACTGACTAACAGGGAGCAGATTGCTGAGGACAGGAAGGTGGAGGTTAATTAAGTTACAAGAGATAACAAAATGATGGAACATCTTCCTCCAAGAAAAAGAAGGAGTGAGGGAAGCAGAAAAAGGAGGATGGACATCGAGCTGTACAAAGAAGGGAAACAAGACTAGGAAAATTATGTCTGTAAAGGAATAGTGTGGCTATGGAGGACTAAAATGAGAAAGACCAGGGGAAAAATGAGTTTCAATTAGGAAGGGATAGGGAGGGCGATAAAAGGATGCTCTGCAAAGGTACTGAAATAAGAGGAAGGCAATGGGAATTATACATAACTGAATTAATGGAAAATGAGAGAATAGAAATAACAGAGAAAAAAATGGACCATTCATTTTTGCTTTAGCCATGGAGGAAAATAAAATATATTTTAAAAAGATTACGAACTTGTGTTTATCAGGACCACTTTTACTGCAGAGGGTAAGACAATCCAAACTAGCAAATAAGCACAGCTAAAATCATTCAGAGAAGTTAGGCAAATTCAAGTCAGCAGGACTGGATGAAGTTCCCCCTAGAGCACTTCAGGCACTGGCCAGAGCAATCTGACTCATTAGTAATTATCCAAGAGAGCTCACGGAGAAGGGAGGAGATCCCAGAGGAAGGGAGAAGGGCAAACACTGTGTCTGTCTTTAAAGAAGGGGAAGCAGGACTTGGGGAATTACACAGCAGCCAGTTCAGCATGGCATGCAAAAACTGTAATACAATAAACTGTGCAATGATCTCTTTGTGAGCATTTGACTGACAATAGAAAAACATACAGTCAGTCAGACTGGATTTGTCATGGAGGAGTGATGTTAAAACCATCCAGTTTCCATCTTTGAACCCAACAACTGTGTTGTAGAATAAGGAAGAAGGAGCATATGTCACGTACTTTGAAATAAGCAGGGGTTTTAACACCATTTCACATGACATTTCAATAAGCTGACCAGGAACTATGATCTCTGTGAAATCATCTTAAGACATACTTGACAGAAAAGAAATGTAGTCACACAAGAATTACTAATTCCTTTCCTTTGGATTTAGAGGGTTTTCCAAAAGGGGCTCCCTCAGGGTTTGCTCCTGGACCTGATTCTAATATTTTCATTAGTTATTTGGATGACAAAACAAAGACTATATAAATACTCCAGAGGATGTGTTCCAAAATGTGGCTGGGAAATCAGAGTTACAGTATAAAATCAACTAGATTTGTTTCAGTAAGGTCATAAGCAACAAAATATGTCAATGCAAAGTGGCAAAACAGTGGTCGAGCAGGCGTTCAATGGAAAAAGAGCTGTGAAAGAGGCACTGGAGAGGGCACAGCTGTGGCAAAATAAGGCAAAAATCTTATTCTGGGGTGTATGAACAAGAGTGAAACATCAGAAGCAATGATTCCACTCTAACAAGGGCTCAGTTGAAATACCAGGTGTGGGTTTAGATGCTGTGCTAGGAGAAGGTAGAAGAATGTGGTAGAAAATGGTACAGGGGCTGGAGGAAAGCAATGAGATTTATAGTGGTTAAAAAAATTTGAAGGATTTTCTTTGCTTTTTCCAGATGGGGAAAAAAACTTGTAAGAAGATGAAAACTGCCTTCTAAGGCAGAAGAGACTTATAAAAAGGATATTGACAATAGTTCTGGTTCCCACAGAAATAAATTGGCAAAGATTGTTGATGCTGGATATCTGGGAAAGAAGAAAACCCCACAAATTAAACCCAAAAGCTTTCTAACTCAAAGCAAATTTCTTTGAATTAAAATTTCTAAATCAATTTGTGAGTAATCCCCTCTGGAAGTTGCTTAGCTTCTCTCAGGGATGTTTGGATCCTGCTCAGGGCACCGAGGAGGATTTGTGGTCTCTCTCCATCTCCCCTGTGCCATGACTGTCTCCTCAAGGTGTGCCAGTGCTTCCATCTCCCCCATGCCTGGCTGGAATGTGAAACATCAATGCAAATCCTGTGTTTGCACTTTAGCAGAGCCTCAAACACTCTGTTGGTGTTAATTAATTACCCAACAACAGCAGGAAGCCAGTGATACCAAACGCAGCACAGAGCTTCCCTGACCAATAACAAAAGCAATCCTTCCTCCTGAGCATTGCAGAGCTCCACCAATTCTCTTCCCTAATGCACCACCAGCAGAATGAGGAGCCTCCTCTTCTGCAGACCTCCCACAGACAGCGGGCGGCTGCTGGGGATCAATGTGGTGCTGAGCTCCTCGTTCCCGAGGGCTCCAAAAATCAGGGAGCGTGCTGGAGGGCAAAGCAGCCATGCAAAACCACACACTGCATGCCAGGGAAACAGTGTGTTCCTTACTTTTCCCTAACAAGGAACATCTAATTTGTGAATAAAGGAATAATGCATGGATAAAGTTTGCCAGAAGTGTTGTTCGAGAGGAGCAGGTGGTGAGGAAAAAGGAGGAGGACGTTCGCAGGCTATATTCCTATCTGGAAGAAATATACTTTCTCTGAACTCTAGGAAGATTATGAAACAATCTGCTGGATGTCTCTGGGTAGTGATAAAGGAAAAGAGAAATCAAACAAAACCAGGAGCAGTCTCATGGTGGAGTTGGTTGTACTTCAACTAATGAAAAAAAAGGAGATAGAGGAGCATATTTTTTGAAAAAGAAAGCAATTATGTAATGAACAAGTGCTGGTGGACCTGAAGGAAAAAGATATATCAAGGATATTGTGAAATTTAAAGTGAGAAAAAAAGAAGAAAAAAAAAAGGAAAAGAGGCTAAAAAGGCAAGAGGAGGTAATTTCAGATTTTGGCTGCTGTTCAGCAGAGCCCTCGGGGTCTTTGGGAATTTTCTGGTACTCTGAACGTGTTGCCTTCTTCCTTCTTAGACTAACACCAAGTTCTGAATGATCAGATGGCAGGGATGGATTTCTGTGGGCATCTTTTTTCTTGTAAAGCATTTTGCTTCTTCCATAAAAGTAGCATGACTGAAGACTGAACTTCTCAGTGTAGATGTGCAGCACGGATTTGAGGAGGAAACGATACCCATCCATATTTTAGAGAGGGCAACTTAGCAGTAGTCAGTTCAGCTGGTCAGGCAGCATGGAGAGACCCTAGTGCCTATGAACTTGCTGCTGTATTTCACCTTGAATATTTAATAAAGGCATGGTAGCAAATGTTTTCAACTTAAGTATCACTTTATGGATCTTATATGATGCTCACGGCATCCCCGTCCAGCAACTAAATAATTCCTGTTCCCAGGAGGATGATACAGAGGCAAAGAGTTCAATAATGTATATTTGGCAAATTTTGATACTCCTTAAAGGTGAGACCCCTTCGTTCACTGGAGAGATGAGGTGTGAAATCAATGTTCACATGGTCTCTGCACCTCTCTGCTTGATCGCTGCAGCTACTGCACTTCTCATGTTGCTGAAGAGGTGGATGAGGAAATGATCAGAGAGGGTAGGATGTGGTTAAAGCCTCAGTTTGCTAACTGGGGCTAATGTGAGCGAAGCAGATTATGTCTCACATCCATTAAGGCCTCCAGCAATCACCTCCCACGAAGGCGAAGGAGCGGCAGAGAAGGAATTGTGACTTCCTGAGTCCCAGTAGCTCCTGGAGCTGTTCCTGTTAATATTCAATTATGTGCTGCCCTGGACTTAGTGCAGCTTCGAGCTGAACTACGTCTCACTCCAGCCCCGAGGCTCAGCTGCAGCGAGGGCAGCTGCAGGAGGCTGAGCCACGGAGTGAAGCAGCCCCAAAACAGGGTTATCACACCTCCAGCCGCCTGGGCGGAACCCGCCCGGAGGAGGAACTGCTCTGTCCGCCCGTGCCCTCTCCTTCTCCCCTCTGTGGGACTTTGGGGAGCTGGTTATTCTGTGAGCTGTGGCCAGGGCCATCAGACTCTTTCCCCCCGTTTTTTATCTTGGATGTGCCAGTTGACCACAGAATGCTCTGCGTGCGCTTCCTCTGCATCTCGCACCATGCAGCTTCTGCTGTGGCTTTTCCTTCATCTCATCCCCCCACCCCGAAGTGTGTCCCATCCTCGTTGACCCACCCAGCCTTTGATAAGCCCCTTCCACTTCCAGATCATGGTATTAACTTGACATTTGCAAAAGGTCACCGTGTTTGCTCTGCCTGAGTGTTCTATTGCTCACTCTTTTGTTGTTCTGCTTTGTAAGCCCTTCAAGGCAGAGGTTATCTCCTTGGGTGCGACTACACAGTGGCCAGGAGAAGGAGATCCTTGGTCTCCGTTGGTGTCTAACAGCTAAAACAGAAATAATAACTTGCTCATCGATGGAGAGGCTGGCTCCAATCTTATAGATCATTCATCAGAGGATAACAAATCTTAATTTATTTGCAAAAACCTTCCTTCCATGAGAGGTCCATAAGCAGGATCACAACTAATATCTTCATTTCAAAGACTACCAGCTTTGAAATCCCTGCTGTACATCCAGGAGTCCACTCGGACCATGTGGTGTTGCTGGAGCATATGCCATTTGCTGCAGGAACAAATGTGGGACATAAGGGAGGTGACACACAATACATATTTTGTGCATCCAGTTTATGCAGATGAAGTCCTGGCTTTTTTTAGCCTGGAGTTTGTCACGCTGGAGCCGTTTGTTGCATCAAACTAATTGCAGTGGAGATGAGCGCGTGTGGTGTGCGCAGCGTCAGGGTGTCCCCCCTCCGGTGGCTGCTCCCAGAGAGGTGCAGCTGGGAGAGAAAGACACATAAATTAATCCTTTGCTCTCAGGTGAGAATGGACCTGATCCTGTCTGCAGTCCTGACCTGACCAGCATTCCCTGAGGTGGAGATGCAGGGCTGGAGCTCTCCCATCTCCGGTAGGCAGGCGGGAGGGCTCCAGCCAAGGTAGAGATCCAGCACTGTCCATGAGGAGACACCCCAGGCTTGGCTCCTCTCAGACATAAACCAATTCTGAGCCTCAGCTATGCCAAAAAGGAGGATGGGAGAGCGGGGCTGTCAGATGCAGCAGCCTGGACGCTGGCATTGCAGAGGAAACACATCCACTTCTGGAGAGGTGCAGGTGGGGGATCTTGGCCTTTAGCTTTAGTGCCAAGAGCAACACAGCACCAGACTGACAGCTGTGCTGGCTCCAGGAACAGCCCAAGCTGCTCCTCTGCCATGGTTTGTTTTGGGACTGACACAAAAGCTAAATCATTCCCCAAAACACTGTACAGCCATTCCCAGGTATTACCTTTCCATTGCTTACAGCGATACTCCTTAAATTCCTCCACTATTTTGCCTGGAAAACAGCTCATTCCCCGAGTTAGCCCAGTTCCTCAGCTTCTCCATGGTATCCCTTGCCAGCCAGAAAAACCCATACCAGGCAGGACAGGGCAGTGCTGTGGCTCAGAGTCTCTACACAGAGATTAATTGCCTGCCACGGGTGGGTTGGTGGCTGGAAGGTGGATGCCAGCCCGGAGGCGTTAGGGCTGAGTTCTGCTGCAATTCCTGATCCGAGTGTCTCCCTCCTGCCTGTGTGCACCTCACAGGAATATAACTGAGTTTGAAGTATCTGCTTCCTCCCAAATTCATCTGAAATTCATTAATGGGTTCAGAAGCTTTTGGGAGAGGGGCATGGACACATACCTGCACAGAAAAGCAGCGCAGCAGAACCTTTATTTCCTTAGGGAGGCAGCCTAAAGAAATATTAGCATTTATTCTCATCTGTTGCTGAGCTTACGACCCACACAAATAACAGGGAATAGCGAGCGAGCAGCCGGCTGCAGAATGGGAACAGGGAAAATGACTCAGCAAGCTTGGCACCAATCTGGAGAAAATGCAGGTACATTATAACCTTGCTCCAGCATCAATCTCATCCGTGATGTGACGTAGAAACAGCAGCCAGTGGAGATATTTGGATTTGATGGAAACATTCCTTCTGATAAATGATTTAGCTCTGCTCTGGCAAGTAGTTGCATCCAGGAGCAGCGCAGGTGAGAAGCTGCCTTCACATATATGCCAGCAAAGGAGAGAAAAAGTTCAATGAAAACCTCTCACTGCTTTATAAATATGCTTTTTTTTCTTCTGTTATCAGTTGACAAATAGCTGGTGAATTATGGTTTCATGCTTTGTTCATGTCATTTTCCCCAAGAACAGTATTTCCTGCTACATCACCTTAGAAACTCCATCAACAAACACTCTGCTCTACACATAAACAAAGCTTTATTTTACCCTATTTTTGACAGCAGCCAGCACTTTAGAAACCAGAACATTTCGGGTTCTCTGGGCTATTTGCCTCAATTTCACAATTTGATTCTGGTTTTGAGGGCCTGTCAGCATTGTTTATACCCAGATCTGTTGGAGTAGTGACATTTTTGTGTGAGTGGCAAGGAAAATACATTGCTGCAAATTGCTCTCTGGAATCAGAATTTTTTCTCTCAAGAGTCTAAATGAAACTGCACTTTCTAACACGTGGGAACTAAAGAGTGAAATGAATTCGAAAGAGAAGTGAAACAAGAAAATTCAGTGTCAACAACAAAAGTGAATCAAAATGAAGCAAAGATTTTGACAACTAAGCAGGATCATCTCCAAAACTCAAGCTCCAATAAAATCTAGGAGTGTTCTTGCCAACAGAGCACCTGAAGAGCTCTGCAGGGCCCTTTAGCCATTTCCTTCTGCATTAATATCAGATCTTGTCCTGACCTCATGACAAGGTCAGTTTTTTTTTTTTTTGACTGTAGAAAAACAAGATAAGAGCCCTACAAAGTTTTCCTACTTGGTTTCACTAGATGAGCATTTCCCAGGTAGCTGCTGTGAAAAAACACAAATTAATCCAACAGCAAACAGGGGATTTTATTTGGCAGTTTTTAAAAACCTGCACAGGAGCCACAGCTACTGAGCTTCCTGTGATCTGCCACCACACGAAGACAGAGTCCATCAGTTAGGGATTAATTTTAAGGCAGATATTAAAGCCTATCACATGATGAAGGATTTTCCTATCTGTGGACTTCAATGGGATGCTTTAAATCCTGTGTGTGTGCGTGGAGACGCACGTGTATGCGCACGCCGCTGTTTATTCATGGGCAGACACAGCCTCAGGCTTCTTCATAACATAAATTTGGGAGGGGGACAGAGAGAGAGAGAGAGGAGTCATCTTTATACCTCACATTTTTGAAACTAAGTTTTTGAAGGAGACAGGCTGAGGTGGATGGAGCCAAGATCGTAAAGATTTTATAACTAACAACATTTTTTAAGAGGAGACAGAATCTCTGCTCTTTTTTAGTGCAAGATCTTGCAATAATTTAAAGCAAATTTGGGGAAAAGCTCCCTTTTGACAGAAATGCTTCATTTGCTGCTGGGCTGAAACCTAAAGAATCTTGGCTCGAGAAAATGAAATAAAGCGGAGCGATGATGTGCTGTCACTGCTGCTGCCGCCACTCTGCCTCCTGCAAACCTCCCAAAATCGTGCACAGCTCTCCAGGTCAGAGCCCAGGAGGGCAGCAGTGCCTTCTCCTTCCAGGCTCGGTCCTGCACCAGACAAACTTACCCGGGGCTTTGTAAAACAGGGCCGGGTTTGCAGCGAGCGCCTCTGCCCGAGGTGCCGCTTCCAAGGGTTGGTGTGGAGAGGAAACTCTTCCCATGACACAGCAGAACAGCAGCAGCAGCAGCAGAGTAAAACAGATCAGTTCTGGCAGTACTCCTGTAAGACTACTTTAAATCCCAGCCCCAGCCTCTTCCCCCTTTAAGGATGATCTGAAGAAGGGAATATGGAATAAAAAGAGGCTTACTGAGGCAGGGAAATGAGGCTCGGAGATACGGGACACAAGGCAAATTGTAGGTAGGCTCCACAGCAGTGGGACAGCCTGAATAAATGGCAGAAAGGAGCCCAGAGTGGAAATTCCCCCAAAACTGGTTGGGAAAGAGAGATAAATATAAACATTGTGTAGGGTGGATGGAGGGAAGACTCTGAGAAGAAGTAAAGAAAGGAGGATTAACTGCTCCTCACTCTGTTTACTCTTTTCAGCTAAAATCATTAATAATTTTTACAAAGCTGAAGGAAATAAAGTAAAAATAGCATAGATGTCTGAAACACTGATCTGTTACATATACAGCTCATTGCATGGGCACCTGGAAACGAGCGGGGCAGAGAACAAATATTTCAAGTCCAAAGCACAACCGGGAGAGCGGAGCAAGCTGATCCACGGTCCCTGCAGGATTGGGCCTGTGCCGGGTGGCCGGGCGGCTCCAGTCCCCTCCTGTGGCTGACACACAGCAGTACCAACCCGGCAGAAAGGAAAAAAGTCGTTCACATGACTCCCTTCAAGAAAGCGTGGTGGGACACAGAAGAAATTAAATCCCCAATTTAGGATTTACTGCATCTGTGGGTCATGTATTTTTAATCTGCTGAGGGGCTGCTGGAAGCTGTAAAGAAGAAGTGAATGCGGGATTGCTTTTCCTCCTTCAGTTTTTAACAACAAATCTCTCCCCCCCTCTCAATCTAGCCCCTAAAGCCTTGCACTTGACCACTAACACTGACAAGATGCCACCAGTTCGGGAGCAGAATCTGGGGGCCTCCCGCAGGAACCTTCCAGGGGGAAAACCCCGAGAGCCCGCTGCGCGTTGTCAGCCCGGCGGTGGGACCGCGGAGAGGGTGGGCTTCAGCTCCCTGATCCCAGGTCCTGGGGGCTGGTGGAGAACGGGGAATAAAACCCACTTCAGCACCGCAGGCGGAACAGCAGCCGGAGGAGCGCGGCGCTGCCGCCGGCCGGCCCCGCACCCTCGGCGGCTGCGGCCGGGCAGCGGGATGTGCGGGGAACCGGGGCTGCCCGAACCACGGGGAATTGTCGGCATCTTCCCTTTTCCCTTCTGTGAGGGCTGGCTGCTTGCTGGTAGTGTTGCAGTGGCCAGCGCACATCCCTAGGAGCGGTTCCTTTCAGCAGCTCGGCACAGAGCCGGGTATCGGGAGCCGACGGTGAGACGGGTCGGGACGGTGAAATCGCTTCGCTACCGACTGGCGGAGTTAAACGCGGCTGTCGGGACCACCGCATCGACCCCGCGCGGGCAGCACCGCTCGCATCTGCTCCTCCTCAGTCCGACAAAAACAAGGGTTTCCCCCGTCTTTTTTCTTTTATTTTATATTTTTTTTCTTTTGGTTGTTTTGGGGTTTTTGTTTTGTTTTTGTTTTTCTGCCGCTTCCAGCACCCGAGACCCACCGCGGCCGCAGACGAGCACCGGATCCTGCAGCCTCCAGGAGCGGGGTCCATCCTCCCGGCACGGTGCCTGCCCGGCCGCTTATTCCCCGGTTATTCCTTTCTGCGAAAAGAGAAGGGGAAAAAGAAAAAAAAAAAGCCAAACCAAAAGAGAAAAACCCCAAACACCAAACCAACCCTAATAAATAATAACAGAAGAAGCAAGCGCAGCAACTTGCTTTAAGCAGAGGGCGGAAGGAGCGGAGAACGCAGCCCCCCGGGGAGGGAAGCGAAGTAGCGGAGGGAGGGCAGGCGGCCACCGGCGGGGCTCGCAGCCCCCCGGGGGTACCGGCGGGTCCGGCGGCGGCGGACGTGAAAGTCCCCTTTAAGTTTCCATAGAGAGGCCTCCGGGTGTCACATGATGGACATGATATAACG
>VZRX01013847.1:0-11659 GCA_013398075.1 Notiomystis cincta
CTAGTCTGAATCTACCCTCTTTAATTTAAAAACATTACATCTTGTTTTAGCACAAGAGGTCCACCTAAAAAGCCTGTCTCCTTGTAAGGCCTTTCTTGTAAGGCCCCTTTCTGTACTGAAAGGCTGCAGTAGGGTCTCCCCAGAGCCCTCTCCTCTCCAGGCTGAACACCCACACCTCTCTCAGCTTTTCCTTATAGGGAAGGTGTTTCTCTGATCATTTCTGTGACTCTTTTCTGGACATGCTCCAACAGATCCATCTCTTTCTTGTACCGAGTTGAAATGCCTCTTTGAAAGTACTTCTTGTGTTGAGTTTTGAAATGTTACCCAGCTAGTCTGAAAAGTGTGCAGGGGAACTTTAAATATTTGTAGGATAGGTTTTCTGCTATAAATCTTCTGGAAGAGTGGCGTGTTTCTGAAATGTATATGGAACCAAGCATATTCATTCTCTTAGTATTTCTGCATAATGAAAATGGAACTTTGGTACAGTAATTTTAATTTTCATCCAGGCCCAGTTTGGAACTTTATCTGATTACTTTGAAGCTCTGCGCAAAGAAAGCAATTTGGGCGAAAAGAGCAGCAATTCATTTTTCCCTGTTTTAAGTGGAGACTTCTTCACCTATGCAGACAGAGATCACCATTACTGGAGTGGTTACTTCACATCACGACCCTTCTATAAACGCCTGGACAGAGTCCTGGAGTCCTACATACGGTAAATACTGCCCTCCAGTGCATTCATAACGTGTTTCTTGGCACACAGGAGAGAAGAATGTGTAAGTATTGGCCATGGTTTAACCCCAGGCAGCCCCTTGCTCACTCCCCACCACCAGGATCTTGGAGAGACTTGGAAGGGTCAAAGCTACAAAACATGAATTGAGGCAAAGGCCGTTTAATGGGGAAAGCAAAAGCCACACACACAATCAAAAAAACTAAGTAAGGAATTATGGCTATACTGTGAACTTTTTTAGAGAGAAGTACCAAGATGTGAATTTTACAAAAGTTCTCAGAGGAAGCTGAGAAATAGCCAGGAATATTGTGTACCAAGTGGTCTCAGACTACTGTTCTTCTGAAAACTGTCTGCATCTTCTTTAAAGAAAAGAATTGTTGCTGAATTTTGGTAATGGAGTATTTAAGTGGTTCTCCCTTGTAGCAGACACAAGATAAGACGATTTAACTGCATTTTAAAGCTCCAGAAAGAAATCTAGGGCAGATGGATATGATGTAAACCCTGAACATTTCATGTATTGCTTTCCTTAAGGATTACAATTTTTTGCTGTAATGGATGCTGTACCAGTGGAATGAGCAAGAGAGGTGTGGAAAGTGGCATTTTGCAAGCTTGGAAATTAATGTTTTAAAGGCAGATACAAGTACCTTTCAGAAGAGAAACTGTATCTAGCAGAACTTGTTTTATTTCTTGCCAGAAATGCAGTTTTCACTATGGTAAAGTGGATGATTCATCATAGAAATCTTTAATTTTCAGGGAAAACAGTGTTGTTTAATACTGCTGTTGGAGAAGAAAAGATGCACAAAAGAATAAGAAAAGCAGGATAGTCGATGTTCTTATAATTTGAATTATCTAGTTAATTGTGTTTCATAGTTTTGATAAATTGCCTTTATGTTTCTTAAAACGCATCAAGAGTTTAATTTCTTTTAGCTTCATCATAGTCTATTTTTTCAAGATTTTTAGGTGTGGTTACTTAATTGTCATTTTTCTGGTTTTTATTACACAGATTGCAGAAAACATCATATAAATTTATTTGTAGTATTTAAAACTTTACAGTATTAAAGAGATTCCTTTATTTAAACATTTCAATTACCTTTAACTTCTGAAGAAGGTATAGTTGAAGAATCTCTGGAGAAACACTAAACTGTCAATGTTCTTATGTATTAAAACAAAGTATAGTTTAAAAAAGTACCTAGGAAGTTTTTAATTTTTCATTATACTTTGTAAATAACATGTAAGAACAACATCTATATGTGTCCTCACTGCTTTAATATCAGGTTATTTGTCAGTTTTGTTTTCAGAAACCATGAGAATCTTCATCAATGTCACATTAGCTATGAGAACAGCTGGAGTAGGGGTTTATCTTTTATATTTTATTCTTTTAAAGTCAAAGGAAATAGAGTAGGATCATATTTAATCCTCAAACTTGTGATAATTATTTCCATAGTATTTTTGAGGTAACATCCATCTGTCTGTCTGTCTGTCTATCTATCTGTCTGTCTGTCTGTCTGTCTGTCTGTCTGTCTGTCTATCTATCTATCTATCTATCTGTCTGTCTGTCTATCTATCTATCTATCTATCTATCTATCTATCTATCTATCTATCTATCTATCTATCTATCTATCTATCTATCTATCTATCTATCTATCTATCTATCTATCTATCTATCTATCTATCATATGTCTATATTTGTGAGGGAAGGAGCCATGAACAGAAGGTAAATACATGTGTGTGTTCCTTACCAAAGATGAATGTTATTAGGTTCCAGCAGTACCAGAAATAAGTAGGACTTCACTGTTACTTAACAGCCAGGAAATAGTGTTCAGCCTCCAGATCCAATATGAAAACTAATCATTTAAGCAAGAAAAGAAGTGGTTGTTTAAGATTTTTCCTGTTTGAAAAGAGTTTTTTTTTTTTTTATTTTGTGTGGTAAAGAAGAGTAAGAAAGCTTAAGGATTTTATAATGGAGATTGACCATGATTTGAGACATTATTGACTTTTTAATTTTACATGAGAGATGGATGAATTGAAGTAGTTTAAAGGGTGATAAAATATGTGACCGGAAGTTTATTTAATGTGATGAAAAGAGACAAAGAACAACAGCATAGTTTGAGACAAGTTAGGGACATGATCTGTGGTTTTATTAGTTACTGATACAAACAGGGAAAAAATACAGTGAATCTGCAAAAAATATTGAAGTAATATTGAAAATGCATACTGTAGTGAGACTTCTAACTACAAATGGATAGAAAATACTACATTTGAGAGTTCAAATTCTCTTGGAAAAAATATTTATTTAGGTTAAATATAAACTGGACCTAGGTAAGGTAAGCTAGTATGGGTCTTGACAAATCAGTGAAAGAAATTTGGGTCTATTTTCAGTATCCTATTAGGGAAAGATACTACAAATTACAATGAAGCAGAACATTTCTGAAAACTATACTAGGTCATCTGCAGTAGTTTGAAACAGAGGTGAGAAAACCAAGGCTCTATACGGCTTTTATGGAAATGTATTAGATGCTTATTTATAAGCTGAAGTATTTTCTAATACAGTGTTCTATTTCTGGGTATCTTTCATCTTTGACCTTTGAACCATTCTGGTGTTTAGAAAATATTGAGACATGAAAGGAAAATTCTGCATCTGAGAGACGTCCCAATTAATAAAAAAGATAATTACATTAATGTCAGTTGTGGGGAAGGAAATCTCACCTTATTCTAGGGACTAAAATTCGTTGTGTTCTTTTCTTTATAGCTAAGTTAGGTCAGTGTTTAGTGGCTAAGTCAATAAAAAAGGTAAAATGCTTTCAGATAGAGTTTGTTCACTAGATGAATGAGCATCTGATGCCTTTTTTTCAATTGAAACATTTTCATTTTTCTTTCAAATCAAGCTGCACTAGGACAAAGTAGGAGGGATGCTTAGAAGTAGGAATTTGCACTAAACAACATTTAAATTACACTGATTAAGGTTAATCTAGCACTAAGAATTAAACAGAGGAATTATAATTTTTAACACCTTGATTTTGTATGTAGCTTCTGAGCAGTTACTTAATCCATAAGAGCAAAATCTCATCCTGTTTGTGAAATACTGACAATATGAAAGTATTTTAGACTGTTATATGTACAGTGGATCTTTGAGTTTAGTTGGGCATGTGGTAGTTTCAGATTTTATATAACTGTTGTATAAAGATGAAAACTGAATCTAAAGGAATTTTTCAAGTTAACTGCTAATACCATGTATAGTCTGAAAACCAAATTTTTAAATTAATTTTGTTGTTGCACCTAGTTTAAAATTTAACACGTGTTCACTGGCAACTTGAGTAAATGAGTTAACTTACTTTCCTTTTTTCTTTTCTTTTTTTTTTAATTTATTACTTGCATGCCTAGAAGTTAGCATTGCAAGAAAGCATGTTGTTTTGATTTCTTTGCTTTTTGTGTCATTAACCTGTATCAGCTTTGTTGGTTCAAATACTTGAGAAGTATTCATTAACCTCTAATAATTTTTGAAAAAGAATCTGACACTTTTCAGACTTGCAAAAATAGAACTGTTACATTTTAGGAACAGAAGATAGGAAAAAAATTAACAGATGTTTTCCTAGAANATTTATGCAGGCATTTTTGTTAGTCAAATATCTATAATAACTGGCAATTATGGGGATATTTTTTGTAAAATAAATAAATTTAGATTCTCATAAAGCAAGTGAGAATCTAGTGGTAATATTTTAGTGCTAGGCTTTTGCAACAGATGTAGAAGAGAAATTCTGCATTCTGTTCAATGTAAGCGTTTTGGAATCCAGTATTCTCTCCATTTAGGTGAAGGTATAGTGAGCAGGTATAAAAAGCATGAGATGCTTTAAGTGCAAATGGCAGAATAAATATTAGATAGTGCACAGATTAGTGTATTCACTTAAAACAAATTTATTTGATTAATAAGTTGCTTTTTGAAATGGGAATTGCATCTTTCTTGTAAGGCACTCTATCCATACTGTGAGGTTTTACAACCAAATCCTTATACCTCACACATTTAGCAGTGTGTATTTCAGTTTGCACTGTCATATTTTTATTTTAAATGTCCATTTTCCATCACAGGAATCTTGCAGGAAGCTACAGTGTGAAGATAGGCTAAAATGTGCAAGGAGAAGGTTTACAGAGCTTATGGAACTATTTACAGTTTATTCTTTAAATCAAATATATATTGCTTTTTACATTTTAACCCTATATAAATACTTGATTATTCTATGCAATTCCAGGGCAGCTGAAATTCTTTACTCCTTGGCTTTAGTACAATCCAGTAAATCTGAGAAGATGAGTGCATTTCCTTCTGTGGATAACTATAAATTGCTGACAGAAGCTAGGAGAAACCTTGGACTCTTCCAGCACCATGATGCTATTACAGGAACAGCCAAAGATTGGGTAGTTGTGGATTATGGCACCAGGTAATTTATTACAAATGTATAAACTTAAATCTTAATTTCCTTTTGCATTTTTAGAACTGAAGTGTTTATTACAGACATACAGATCTGATACAGCAACATGCTCCACTGAGTGTAGAGGTGCTCTACATGAGAAGTGGGTTTGATTACCCATGCTCTTCATTTATGAAATGTTTTTTAACCCTCTGAGTAAGAATTTGATGTCCAAACAAAAGTTTGATATTTCAAAAGGTAGACATATTACTGAGATTTCCTTAATAACAGAATTTTTCTGCAGTAAGTAGGAGAACTTTTTATATTTGTTTGTTATAAGCAATGATCTAAGATGTGCTATTTTAAGCATATTTTCCTTGGAAAATCCCGCACCCTCTGTAGCCTATCTTTCTTAAAAGTGGGAAATTTTTTAATGTGGACAGTCACAGTCTTCTATTTAACTTGCCTGTCATTGTTTATTGTTTCATCTGGAGGAATTTCTCAGTATTAAGAAATTATTCTACTAGCTTCTTTGTAGAATTTTTTTGAAGAACATTGCATGATAAATATATGTTTGTGTATGCACATGCTTTAATTATGGGTTTGTTCAGAAAATTGTTTCATATTGGAATGTTAAAAACTAATAAATTTGCTTAATTGAGGTGATGAGGGTAGACTGATGGTCCGGCATGCTCATTAAATAAGTAATTGTTTTAAAAGCATCTAAAATACTCTTTCTTGTTTGAAACTATTTCATGACAAGGTTTTTTTAAATTCCATATTTTTGCTCTACTAAATCATAAGTATTCACACTGCACTTAGTTATGAGAGATTAAGATAAAGTGTTTTNTGTTATATGTACAGTGGATCTTTGAGTTTAGTTGGGCATGTGGTAGTTTCAGATTTTATATAACTGTTGTATAAAGATGAAAACTGAATCTAAAGGAATTTTTCAAGTTAACTGCTAATACCATGTATAGTCTGAAAACCAAATTTTTAAATTAATTTTGTTGTTGCACCTAGTTTAAAATTTAACACGTGTTCACTGGCAACTTGAGTAAATGAGTTAACTTACTTTCCTTTTTTCTTTTCTTTTTTTTTTAATTTATTACTTGCATGCCTAGAAGTTAGCATTGCAAGAAAGCATGTTGTTTTGATTTCTTTGCTTTTTGTGTCATTAACCTGTATCAGCTTTGTTGGTTCAAATACTTGAGAAGTATTCATTAACCTCTAATAATTTTTGAAAAAGAATCTGACACTTTTCAGACTTGCAAAAATAGAACTGTTACATTTTAGGAACAGAAGATAGGAAAAAAATTAACAGATGTTTTCCTAGAATTTATGCAGGCATTTTTGTTAGTCAAATATCTATAATAACTGGCAATTATGGGGATATTTTTTGTAAAATAAATAAATTTAGATTCTCATAAAGCAAGTGAGAATCTAGTGGTAATATTTTAGTGCTAGGCTTTTGCAACAGATGTAGAAGAGAAATTCTGCATTCTGTTCAATGTAAGCGTTTTGGAATCCAGTATTCTCTCCATTTAGGTGAAGGTATAGTGAGCAGGTATAAAAAGCATGAGATGCTTTAAGTGCAAATGGCAGAATAAATATTAGATAGTGCACAGATTAGTGTATTCACTTAAAACAAATTTATTTGATTAATAAGTTGCTTTTTGAAATGGGAATTGCATCTTTCTTGTAAGGCACTCTATCCATACTGTGAGGTTTTACAACCAAATCCTTATACCTCACACATTTAGCAGTGTGTATTTCAGTTTGCACTGTCATATTTTTATTTTAAATGTCCATTTTCCATCACAGGAATCTTGCAGGAAGCTACAGTGTGAAGATAGGCTAAAATGTGCAAGGAGAAGGTTTACAGAGCTTATGGAACTATTTACAGTTTATTCTTTAAATCAAATATATATTGCTTTTTACATTTTAACCCTATATAAATACTTGATTATTCTATGCAATTCCAGGGCAGCTGAAATTCTTTACTCCTTGGCTTTAGTACAATCCAGTAAATCTGAGAAGATGAGTGCATTTCCTTCTGTGGATAACTATAAATTGCTGACAGAAGCTAGGAGAAACCTTGGACTCTTCCAGCACCATGATGCTATTACAGGAACAGCCAAAGATTGGGTAGTTGTGGATTATGGCACCAGGTAATTTATTACAAATGTATAAACTTAAATCTTAATTTCCTTTTGCATTTTTAGAACTGAAGTGTTTATTACAGACATACAGATCTGATACAGCAACATGCTCCACTGAGTGTAGAGGTGCTCTACATGAGAAGTGGGTTTGATTACCCATGCTCTTCATTTATGAAATGTTTTTTAACCCTCTGAGTAAGAATTTGATGTCCAAACAAAAGTTTGATATTTCAAAAGGTAGACATATTACTGAGATTTCCTTAATAACAGAATTTTTCTGCAGTAAGTAGGAGAACTTTTTATATTTGTTTGTTATAAGCAATGATCTAAGATGTGCTATTTTAAGCATATTTTCCTTGGAAAATCCCGCACCCTCTGTAGCCTATCTTTCTTAAAAGTGGGAAATTTTTTAATGTGGACAGTCACAGTCTTCTATTTAACTTGCCTGTCATTGTTTATTGTTTCATCTGGAGGAATTTCTCAGTATTAAGAAATTATTCTACTAGCTTCTTTGTAGAATTTTTTTGAAGAACATTGCATGATAAATATATGTTTGTGTATGCACATGCTTTAATTATGGGTTTGTTCAGAAAATTGTTTCATATTGGAATGTTAAAAACTAATAAATTTGCTTAATTGAGGTGATGAGGGTAGACTGATGGTCCGGCATGCTCATTAAATAAGTAATTGTTTTAAAAGCATCTAAAATACTCTTTCTTGTTTGAAACTATTTCATGACAAGGTTTTTTTAAATTCCATATTTTTGCTCTACTAAATCATAAGTATTCACACTGCACTTAGTTATGAGAGATTAAGATAAAGTGTTTTTTCACTTTAAAAATAAAATTATCCAGCTCTCTGTATTTAGAAATTTGTAAACATTTTGTGAATTGTAACAGTGGACATCTTGGTATTTTATATAGGTTATAGTTTATAGTTTCTGTGTTTCTGATTTTTTCTCTTGATCCTGTATAAACACAGTCTTGACATTGTGACCAGTGTTTCAGCCTTGTCTCCACTCTAGAAACTGAAAATTAAATATACAAATTGCAAACTTTCCTAAGATTAGCATTTTGAAAAAATACTTGGTATTCTGAGGATAGACCTTTGGTAGCACAGCAGACAGGAAGAGATGTACCTCACTTTCAGTATGCAAGACAAGAATATAATTTGGAATATTTCTGCATTTTTCAGGCTGGTCACCCATTGCAGCTAACTGTTCCTAATTTCATGCTGTATTGATGTTAAAAATTTTATTTATTTTTCTACAACTCATATTTTTGAGTTCTTTAATGTTTTTAAATTTTGATGTTACAACATTGAATGAAAACAATTGAAAACTAACAAAGATTTTATGTTTTAACAGGCTTTTCCATTCAATAATGAACGTGAAGAAAGTGATAGTTGACTCTGCTCATATTCTTATCTTAAAGGATAAAAATGCTTATAACTATGACACAGCAACTCCATTCCTGAAGATGGTGAGCTCTCTTCCTTGATTTTTTCCAAAAATGAAATGTGAACTATGTCTTTTGAATACAGTTTGAGTAGCCTGGGGAGCATCAGAACTAATTTTGAAGCTAATGCTTCCCAGTAATCTGCTGCTTATCACTCTTCATATTAATTGGAGATATTAGAAAGTAAAAAGTGAACATGTCAGCAGTTGATGCTTTAAAAAGCCCACACAGCTAAAGGAAAGGGACTATTTTGTTCCCCTTTTTTAGTTAATGAATTTGTTGGTGACTTAAGTGATATACATATGTACATGAATATATAACAGTATGCAGTCCTGTAACTTGACTTTACTTGTAACTTAAGAAATGTGGGAAGAAGAAAATTTCCAGTCCTAATACAAGTCTAACCTTAGTTTGCAAGATTAGGTCTGGGCAATACCTTATGCTCTTTTTCCTTTGCTGAAAGTATTTGAAACAAGATTGTTCAATGAAATGGATGCTAAAGTCAGCAATGGATCCTCATGTATCATTTTGAGACCTATTTACAGTGAAGAACACCTTGAAGAAACACACTAGCTAATATTGCTTCCTTTCAGAATTCTTAGTTTCTTACCTTGAAGAAAGACAGAATGAGATGCTTTAATTTCTTTGTGCATAAACACAGTAGGGTTAAGACAATCTTTATGATATGATTATCTCACACTTCTGACACAATAAACATGACAAATATTCTACTGGTTTAGTTGTCCCAGGTGTGTCATATCCTGAACTACTCTTCCAGACACATGTATGCATTAAAAAAAATAAAAAAGTTAAAACACTTCTTTACACCTTTTATGACTTTTACACACATACACACACACACGCACACACACACATCTATATATATATGCTGCACATGTATGCTATGTGCTTGTGTGTCACAAATATATAATTTTTCTCCTCTTTGGAAAATGTATGTGCACTTTCATAAAATAGAAACATTTTGAAGACATTCATATTATGAAGGTTTTACTCCTGTTCTGAATTATATTAGAAGATATTTCAATGTTACGTTTTGCTAAACTTTTGTTGTTCCTGTCCTTCATCAGTCTGGATTAATACCACTGCATTGTAGAAATACTAATTGCTGTTTAAACTGTATATTGCCTAGAAGCATACTAATTCAATGAGCTATTATTACCACTGTGAATGCAGAAATCAAAAAGGAAGTTTTCATTTCAGTGAATTTATTGTGCCTATATAAAACAACAACAAAAAAAGTGATTACAAAAGCAGATTAAGATTTATCTGTATGCCACACAATATCTGCAGCATATCATTAATCTAATATCTCTGCTGTGCATTGGATATATCCCCAAAAGCTTCTTAATGTGGGATTTGTAGACTGCTAACAGAACTTCAGGATACTTACAGAACACCTTTGCAAACCTTGAGCAAGTTGAGAGTTCAAAGGCATTCATTTTGGAGTACAGATTGTGTTTTGGTGGCTGATGGAAGCTGACATCAAGAGTTACTCAGAGATGGCATTCAGAATGAATGTTAAGAGAGTTGAGAAAGACAAATGCTGAAGACTCTAAGACTGAAAGTGGTGGTTGTTTCTGAGGGGTGAAGAAATAAAAAACACTTAGAGGAACAGAGCACAAGCCCATAGCAGCAGCATTCCAGCAGGTATCAGGTGCAACCAGGTACAACCTCCCTTTCTTGGAGTCAGAAAAAAGGAAGTTGGGAATAAGACACTTGTGAAGGACTCCAGAATGACATCACTTGTACTTTTTCTACTCTTCTCATTAGTTACACACAGAAGCATCATCTTTTTCTCAGTTAGTAACTGAATACTTTGTACTTTATGTGTTAAGTGTTACAAACTCTACACTAGTAAAGAAACAAAAATCACTTGGAAAGCAACACACTGAAAAATAGAAGACACTTAAAGATCCCAGAATGACCTAGCTTTGGTTGGATCATGGATGAGATTTAAACTATAAAAGAAAAGCTGTGCAACCATTACACCATACCTGTAAATTAGTCTTAGTTCTTTCAGCGCAGAAAGAAAATTTTCATGTAACTGACAATTGCTGGAATTGAAAAACATGATTTTGAGAATGTTTTGAGGAACTGAGAATTCTGCACTTCAGTTTCAACTCTGTAGTGGTCACCACTGTATGAACTGACAGGAATGCACTGTGAATGAGCATTTTGGCTGTTCTCTGAGGATGTGCAACAGTGACAGCCATTTCTTGTCTCTCCCTTTCCTCAGTGGACGTGAGCCCTGCACCACATCCCAAATTATGTTTCTTGAAACTTTTTTTCTGTGTACAATATAAGGTAACAATGTGAGCTCAGGAGACTAAACAGTGAATCTTTGTGATAAGTGCACAGGAGTGTAGGGTTTCAAAGTGAATTTATAGCAGGAGAAATTTAGTTAAAATATATGATAAGTATTTGCAAAACTTGAAGGAAGTTGGTGATTATGAAGTTTTGTGTGCAAAAATGAAAACACAGATGTAATAATTCGATAATGGAATCTAATAAGAACTTGAATGAAAACAAGTATATCCCACTGAATTGGTCAAAGTGAGCCTCTTTCTTTTGTCAGTATGAAGCACTTAATTTATTAAATTTTGTGATTTGTCTGTCACCCTCACTAACGTGTTAAAATAAGCTTTAGTTTATAGTGTTGTTAACTTGGTTTTGTACTCCAGAAAATGCATATAATAGACAAAACTCATATATTATCTACTGAAGTGTATTCACAAGCAAATTCAAAGATGTTTTCTTGTAGGATGATGTTCAGGCTTCTCAAGATTCTTTGCCACGCAAGACAGTTATAAAGCTGACATTGCAACCAAGGTAAATAATTTGTGTGTTACTCAGTGTCTGAGATTCTTTTAGCAATCTATGTGTTTTCACTACCTA
>VZRX01013847.1:11857-31923 GCA_013398075.1 Notiomystis cincta
TTTTCAATTTTTGCTCAAAATAGAGCTAAGAGTTTAAAAGAAAAAGAAAAGAAAAAAATTATTCTGGGAGATTATGCAATATTATTATGTCTAATTGAAAGGAGACCCAGCATGTTAAAACTATAGTCATTTCTCACATACCACAGCTGAAGTAAGTATTCTGCTTCTGTGTGCTTTTACAGCATCATAATACTAAATAGATTATGCTTGAGAGAAGCAATAGAAGATTTAAATTAAGCAGAATTACAGGTTTCTCAATTAACTCTGTGAGCAAAATGTTAAGTTTTTATATAGCCTAAAAAATCACAATTTATAAATATTGTATTATCTTTAAAAATCAATTAGAAGATAAACTACAACACTGTTCTCTCTGAACTCCAACTTTCCATTCCATTAAGAGGGGTTACTTTTTTATTTATATGTAGTTGCAGCATATTCAGTTGAGACGGGCATCCTGCTATGCCCATGAACGCTCAGTGTCCCACCTGAAAGAATGTACACATTCATTGAAAGTGGCTGATCCAAATAAAGTGAATAAGATGTATGGGTATGAGACCTGCTGTGTGTGTAATTCAATAATACACATTTTTTTCCTTACAGAACAGAAGATTTAAGATTCACTTAAAAAGCAGTGAATGCTATTTTTGCTGATGTTAGTATTTGATTTCTCTAGTTCTAGCAAGTGGCAAGCTAATAAGACTTAGTTGCCTAATTCATGAAGGTGCCCAACCATTCAGCAGATTAACTGCTTCTGTTAAAAAATATATAATTAAAGTCTTTGAAAAAGTGAGTAAAGTTTAGTTCTTTTGACCTTTTGGGGGAAGCTGTCTTCAGTGCTCCAGTACTAAATGTACGTAATGTGTCTCTACATAGTTTTAGTGTACTCTTTTCTCTAGAGCATACTTTTTTTAAATAGAACTTCTATTCTCTTATTGGAGTTCTGTATAGATGCAAATAGATTGTATTAAACTTGACCAAAATGTCCAAGAACTCAAGTGCCTATTTATTTAACTAAAATATTTTAGCTTTTCAAAATTATCTCCTCAGGTTTCTTCACTGGAAGAGGATTGCTTATGTAGTATATAAGCACTTGGTTGGAGGCAAGTTATGACACAGACTTTCTTTGCAATTTGAGGATAGCTTTATTGCCTTTGCTTTCCTTACCTAGGTTAGCTGTTGAAATTTTCCCTGTGCCCTTTTATCCCCTAATATGCCTTTTGTTTGCATACAGTGTTCCACTTTTGTCTCTGCATGATATGCTGAGTAAGTTTTTGCCTTTTTGGTCTTAATTCATTTCAGACATTTGCCTTTTTTTTCCCCTTCTGACTTGGACATTAGATAGATATCCATGACATTACCATAATATTATTCTAGCAGACTGTTGCTGCTATTCTCTAAACTAGTCTTAACTTACTAAGAAGATAGTACTAGTATAAAATTGCTAACTTTATGTTGTCTGGTATTGTGAAGATGCCATACAGTCATATAAGATGTGATTCATGTTCCAAAGACTGCAATCAGAAATATGGGAAAAAGAATGAAGAGGGGAAAAATGAGACAGAAAGGGCAAAGAAAGATTATATAAGACAATATTGGTATTACTGAGTAAGCCTGGGGGTTTTTACATCCTTTTTTGGAAACACTTTGAAAGTAATGATAAAGTGTACATTACTTCATGTTTTCTTTGTTGTTAAAATTTTCATTTGAATATCTATTTGCTAAACTGTTTTTGCTTATAAAAATGAGCTTAGTCTCTTTAGGCTTCTAACTTTATCTCTGGTTGTAGTCTGAATCTCCACTAACTTTATTACCATTGGGAAAACTGGTATGTAAGCTGACACTGTAACTACTGGTTAAATCTAGTATGTGATTATTAGGACTTCATCTGTTAGTTTTCTAGTAACATTTAATGAGAAATGTAAATTTCAGTAGAAGCTTAACTCAATAAATTTATTATTAAGAATTATTATGCTTACACTTCAAACTTTAAAGCTCATAAGAGAGAAACTGTTTTCTTCCATTTAAAATTTTGGGGCATCAGCAGATTTTAAATACTGATTTTCGCCAAAACTTTATTATTTGCTTATTTTCTGTTCTTAATATTATTCACCTGTGTATAATCAAATTTCTAGATTTCTTTCCACTAGTGTGTTCTAATATGTCATTTTATGGCATAGAAATTAAATCAGTGTAACTGGCAAGGTCTTACTTTTCTTTGATTTGCTATTTAGCTTTTTGTATTTTTGCGTTTCCATGTCAGAATTTAAAAACATCTGTATTCTAGCTTGGATATTCTTACATAAGTGTGGTTCATATCACCTGTGAATTTAAAGGGACACTGCTGATGGGAAGTTCATAGTGGCTTTTCAAATCTAAATAATTTTTTTCCTTATTTTACTGATTGCAAATATAACCAGCTTTCTACAGGAACATAGTTGGTAGTGTGCTTTTTGTCTCTTTCATCCATCCTTCCTTTTGGGTGATTTTTAGTTCAGTGTTCTCTTCACTGCTCATGAGAGTTGTAGTCAGTAGTGAAAACTGATCTGACAGACTGTACAGGAGAGCTACTACAACTTGATTACATGGAAGAAAAAGGAAGCAGGAAAAGATCTATCTTTCAGTAATTAATGTTCTAGTATGAAGTATCTCCATACTGTTGTGTAGTTGAGAATTATCTTTCAAACTGCTTCTAAGCAGGTGCCATGTGTAACCTATTTGGAATTGCTTCTGCCCCCACCTGAGCATCTCTTCTCTGTGGTGCTGTTGTGATATTTTCATGAATCCATAGCTTTATTTTAAAAGCAATGTGTTAATTTTGATGAAGTAGGTATACAGGGCATTTTAGATCTTAACTTTGACTCTGCCACCTCAGGATGATCAAGTGATCTTATGATCAGGCTTTTGAATACTGAAATTATGGAGTCTTTAATTACACTAAATCCCTTTTAACTGATAAATGAAGTTGCATGCTTTTTAAAAAAAGTATTTCTTTCAGCTGACAAGTGGAGCTTTCACAAGATAATATTCAACTAGATATGGAACTTCTTCAGTCTTATTCTGAAGTTTAAAATTACTGCATTACTGTCTTGGAGACAAAGCCCAGTGAGTGTGCTGATAAGTTGGCTGGTTCATACTCTGTGACTGCCCAGTTCCTTAATATAATAATAATAATAGGTTTATAGGAGCAGTCTGCCAGAGGTTATACTTCCTGAATGGCAACAGACTGGACTTGGTGGGTGGGGGTGTGTTTGAACCTCTTGTTGCCCAGTGCAGGCTGCCAGCAGCAGATGAAGGGCACACTGACTGTGAGGGGAATGGCTTTCCAGCTGTTTCTGTCTGTGCTGTTTTCTGGAGACAGCGTTGCAGGGGAGCATGGTACACGACCAAATAACTGGATTGACTGTCTGCACCAGCTTGGATCCTGTTGTGGTCTTGTTTGGCACAATGTGGTGAACCTGAGTGAAAATGTCCAGCAGTGGCAGTTAGGTTTTATCTCTTCTCCACCTCCCCGGTCCCCCTTTTTTTTTAAATTCCTGAACATTCATGTACCTGGCTGGGCAGTTACAATACTGAGTTCCACTGCACTCTA
This sequence comes from Notiomystis cincta, assembly GCA_013398075.1. Lineage (NCBI taxonomy): Eukaryota > Metazoa > Chordata > Aves > Passeriformes > Notiomystidae > Notiomystis > Notiomystis cincta. The sequence goes on from VZRX01013847.1 coordinate 15,447, forward strand.
CAGGCATGGTGTAAGGCATCCTATCTAAGATACTATGGCATTTTTTTTTTTTTTAAATCATTGATTGAGGATTATTTTTAGTGCTAAACCAACTATTCTTATAATTTAACCACAAATAACTTTTGTCAGCTAATCTTAGAGGAACAATATGATATGATAACGTTCTTACCAGGCCAGTTTTATAGCTTAGCAGACACTGTTTCCGCTAGCTGAAATATTTAGGTTGCCTAGGGGATTTGTTATAGGAGGATACACTGTAATCAATTATTTCTTCAGAGATGTGTCAAAGCAGTTTAGTGATATCCACCTTATAAAAGAACGTTTCTTTTTTTTGAGCAGAGGATATGAAATAATCTGGTATATTATCCTTACCTTGTTATCCATGAGCAGGTTTTGACATAAAGTTGTATTTAATAAAGTTTTGGCATAAGTTGTGTTTATCACATTAGGTCCCAAATGCTTGGCTTTTTTGAGAAAGAAAATCCCGATGTTCCTCTATAATTTTTCAAGTTGATAATCTTTTCAAAAATTCACTTGGCAGGGGTATTCACTGCTTTCTCCACACAGCACTGTAATACAGAAATTAAAGCTGTATTGCTAAGTTTAATGTGTGATAGAGAATAATGTACAAAGGTCAAAAGTTCTTGACAGAGCAGTGTCACTGTATTTGGTTGGATGACTACAGCAAGCATAACTTGTCTAAGGAGGAAACTTTGTAAGTCACATGCCGTAACTGTGTCTTTGTGAGCTTAGAAAGTGACTGCATCAGGGTAGTACTCTTTATTTAGCAACTTAAGCTTTGGTCATGGTTTTTTGTTTCCTTTTTTTTTCCCCCTTTAGACCAATGTTGCCCATGTTGGTACAATCTGTCTAAACTGTTGTCCAATGTAGTTAAAAGGAGAAGACCCTCCAACAGCGTTTGACATTTTTATAATACACATCTTAATTGCCTTTTATGCTTGCCTGATTTCAGAGGCATATGTAGTCCCAGTTATACTCCAAAACAGCTGGGGAAAAAGACAGTTTAAACAAGGGTATTTTCAATTCTCAATGAAGAAAAAAAACAAGTTTAAAGAAAACAGGAAAGAATACCATAACATTTAAGATATGTTCATAAATATTTGTGGCAATTCATACATTGTTAAAATGCACACCTGTTCCCCAGAGAAGAAAACAGATCTTGAAAAAACAAGCAAACAAACAAACAAACTCTAGCCAAACCAATAGTTTTAAGTTTTTATTGGATGAAATAGCGATCACAATATGTACAACCCTGTGTTTTTGTTTAAGTGAAACCTCTGTGTTAGTATCTTTTGGGGAGATGGACAGGATGAACAGTCATTCAGTCAAGCCTTAATAGTCACTGCTTCTATTAAGAAATAGCACTTTATTAAGCATTTCTATTAAGCACACAGTAGTGCAAGTTGGTGAGAAATTAGAAAACACTTTGGAGGTGATACATGAAGAGCCTGCACTTCAGTTTCCAATACCCTGGCTGCTTAGGTTGAATACAGCCTAATTGTTTTTTGAAAACTTCTTTAAAGTGTTAATCTCAATGTTCAGCTGCCTGATCAGTTTACTAGATTTCAGGTGACCTGTACCTGCCACAAACATTTTCTGGTTTTTAGTAAACTCAAGGTCATTTTGACTAAATTGATTGATATTTCAAAAGCATTCTTCTTGGTTTTCTTGATGGGAGAGCTGTTGCAGAGGCAACGAAATGCTTGGCTGACAGAGGATAACTCAGACATCTGAATCTTGAATCATCACTAAATGTGAACTTGAAATAAGTATTTCAGTAAAAATCATTCTTGTAAAATTGATGACTTCAAAATGAACAAAAAGCATGATGCATTCATTCTGTTTTTTAGGTGGAACTTAGCTGTGCAAATATCTTTATGACCCAAGCCAACAAACTGTCCATTGACAATGTGTAATGGGACAGGAAGTGAGGGGTATGGAAGAGTTTCACAGCACCTTGATCTCTTTATTCTCACTCTTTGTGTAAGGTCATAACAGTTTTTCAGAGGTTTCCATATTTTCTGTGTGAATTTTCTACTTTATGTGTTGAAAAAACATTAAAAAAGTGTACTGTATACAGGCTTATCTCAGAACTGACTCCAGGCACTGGCAGTTGACATCTCTTTAAAAGTTTGTCTGTGAAGTCTAAAAACAAAACAACAAATATGCTAAGAGATGAATGTCTCGTTTTGTTTAAGGGCTTTAAAAACTGAACTGTGGTACATTTTTTGAGTTATGATAAATTTTCATTATGAAGAAGAAGGAGGCAGCTTTGATTTGCAATTAATTGCACTTCAAAGCTTTTTTGTGGAATTAATTTTTACTTTTCAAAACTCAGTTTTTGAATGCTATGCTTCTGAATTCAAGTTATTCTGCAAGTTGTTAAATTTCAAACTTTAAAACATTAATTTTTCAATTTATAAAAATTCTTATACATGAAACTTTTTTTCAGTTTTTGGTATGTCTTACTGTGAACAGACCAATGACAGTCTGTTTTAAATGTTTTTGTTTAGTGACTGTCTTTGAAATTGTAATTGCAAAATTAAACCAGTAAATAAGTTCATAGTTTGTAGCATTCATAGAATCTTTGCAGTTTTTCTAAATTGCACAAATTTAGTCCTTTCATTTCAATGCACAGAATATCAGCATCTTTTGTTATGGTCCCAGTACAGTCAGACAGTGAAGGTGTTTGGTGCTTCAGTTGCTATAAAGAATTACAACATTAAAACAAGTTATGACAATTAGGTCTTACAAGAAAATTGTGGTTTTGTCTGAGAACACTGTAGTGGAAGTATTGTGAAATGCAGAAAGAACAAGTGAACTCAACATGCTCCAGGGGAAGGAAAAAGCCCTGAGCTCGTTTTTTGAAAACAGGAAGTGATCGTTACGAAGGGATATGGTAGTGAACGACTGAATACAGCTGAAAGATCTGCATCGTATGCATGTACTTGTGGAAGCAGTTTTGGAAGTAAAATATACATATTTTTAGTATATTAGTACATTTGTGTATGATTTCTTTTTTTTCCAGGCACTGGCCCCTTCAGCCTTTTTACTGGAGTTACCTTGAGGCAATACTGTAGTTAGTCCAAGGCTCTCAAGGCACAGACTGAAGTGATATGGAATACTTAAGTCTTTCTGCTCTTCTGAACCAGATTTTTTTTCCCTTCTAAATGCAGATTTATAAAGCCTGCACTACAAGAGGAACAAGGAAAGGATTTTAGTGAATGTACTTCCTGATCCTGAAAAAGTCAGGGGGCTTCAAGCCCACCTTGGACCTCAGAACATCTCACAACTTTGTGGTAAAAGAAAAATTTAAAATAGTGCCTTTGGACATAATCCTTTTATCCTTAATTGGAGAGTAGTTATGTGCTCCAGATTAGGATATATGTGCCACTACAATCCATCTAAATCATAGGAAGTATGTGTATCTGGCATATGTAGTAGGTACATAACATTTAAAAGTCTTGTCTTAGGTTTTTTTTGTGTTCTCAAAGTTTATAGTTCTTGCTGTGCCTTTGTCTGTGTTTTCTGTGAATGCGTTTTCTTGAGGGTGTTTGTTCTTGAGAAAGCCACACAAAGGTCCTGTTTCCTGTGAGAGTGGAGGGATGGATTTTGTGCCTGTTGTCTGCCTAATTCTGCGCCTTTTGCATGAGCAATGGATATCGTAAAGATTTCTCTGTAGAGTGATAAAGGAGAGAATTCATAGGAATGCATGTCTGTGAGTTCTCTCACCTTTATTTAATGAGTCTAAAGTTCAGATTTGGGATTGTCATTAGGAAGGATTATTCTGAAGTGGCAAACTAAGATTATGGAACTTTTTTTTAAGCACATAATCACTGGTTTTATTTATTTGTATGTTAACCAGAACTGTCAGACATTACTGCTCTTAGAAATAATATGTAATTTTAGCATAGTTCTCTTTCTAAACTTCACATTTCTTTTCAAATGCTGTTATAACCATGGCTTTATATTGTGTTAGTTGCAATTCTACTGAAGCAGATTCTTGGGAATTTACTTATTTATTGATAGTATCTCTATTTCCTGAAGTCACCAGCTTGATAGTATAATGAAAAGCTGATCCCTGGATAATAGATTCTGTTTCCACCTTTTTACACCTTATGAAAGCAACATAAATCTATTTTGTGTGCTTGTAATTTGAGATTACCATCCTACTGAATCTTATGCAGGGTATTATTCATAAACTGCAAAAGATGTCTTATTTAAGGAGAAGAAAAAATACTATTTCTTCCTATAGGATAATATTTTATTATATATATGCAAGATTAATATTCTACTCTAGAATGAACAGTTTAATTGGATTATAATTTGCTGCTTTGATGTAAATTGATTTTTTTTCTTGTTACATCTGAGACAGTATTGATGAATTTATACGAAGCTTATCTGGATGTGATGTAGAGGAACGTATTAGCATTATTTATTTTATCTGGTTAGGTAAACTGATAAATGTCCTTAGACTTTTATCAAATCAATAAAAAGCCCCTTGGAGGAAGGTATTGGAATTTTCTTTTGGGGAAGACCCTGCTTTTCTCTGCCTTCATAGAAAACGGTTTGTTTAACTTGATTTTTAATAAACCACCCACATAGCTACTGCCCCAGATTTTGTGTTTACATCTGACACACTATCTGAGAGCGTAGATCCTAATCATAAACAAAAGACTTCTCAATTTAGTTAAATGTCTAGGTTTGTATAGTTAGGAACGCTGATGGTTTCAGTATCTACTGTGTCTTAGAGGAGGTATGTTTAATCTCTAGCATTATTGAAACTATTTTAATATAATTAGGTGTGTTGATTCAGTTTAAGCACAATTTCACAGTAGTTTCATTTGTTCCTTTGACCTTTGTGCTACCTTCACTCAGTTAGTAGACAGACTTGCTGGTTGCCTAGCTATTTTCTAAATGTTCATTGATAAATGTTCATTGGTAAATGTTGGATTTCACATATTATTCAAATTATATCCTTTGGTATCAATCTGAGTAGGGTGGAATTTTTTTTGTGCAAAGTGAGGCCAAAAAACAAGTAAGGAATTCTTTAGGTACGATCGTAAAGTCACAAGTTGTTTTCTTTTCTATCTGTCATGCTAAAAGATTAGAATGTAAATAGATTATAAAATTCGATACTGGCAACAACCACTCTAATTAGGATTAGTATTTAAAACTATCTTGGTAAACTGGAGCCACTGTTTCATAGTCAAAGAAGCAGGCAAGTGGAAGTATTGCACATCACATGGAGAAATAGCGTATGGATTGACCAAATGGACATTAGTGAAGCAGAAGAAGACTAGATGTGACAGCAGATGAAATTGAGAGACTTTCTTGTATGGTGTCAAAGACAATTTTGCTCTTGGATGATTTAAGTGGAAATGGTCTTTGTAAAATGCAGCTGAAATAGTGTGCTATACTCAAGAGTGATGAAGGCTTCATGAAAAATATGGGGTGAGACATTGGAAAGGGTGGATAGGAAAACAAGAGCACTAAGTCAAAGAAAGCAACCAAAGAGACATTGAAAGAGCATCAATGGTTTAATAAGGATAATAAGGAAGATAAATCTATAAATTTTACAGGTTTGTTAAAAAGAGTCATATTACACATGCAGTGGAAAAAAGGAAGGCATAATTGGAGGAAATGTTGTTTAGAGTAATTAAAAATTTAATTGTATATTAGAAAAAAATGGTGCTTGAGCTGCAGAACAGCGTCATCAGTTTTGGACTTTTTCAAGAACAGTGATTGCAGCTTTTTTCAAAGTTTGCCTGACTGATTTCTCATTTTGTTTAAGAGGCCAAGCTACAGTGACCTTCCAGTCCCCTGGGTGTTTCTGTTAATATCTAGATTTTTCTTTCTCTCTTGAATTTACTCTTGGGAGTCATAGCGAAATGGGATATTCTGTAGTACCTAATGTGACCTAGGTTATAGAACAGTCTGTTTTGTACACTGACTTCTGTTTGACCAGGTGGAAAAAAAGAGAAAAGTGGACTGGTTTAAGGCATGTGAGATGTTCCAGTGATCTTAAAAGCTGCCTGATGTTTATATAGGAACTGGTTGCTCTAATGACAGAACATCTCTCCTTAGAATTGTGCACAAGCACAGCAATTTGTGTTCTGTTTGTTGTACAGGCAAATGGAATTTTCTGTTCAGGACAAAAAGGTTTTTTCCTCTGACAAATGTTATTTTGTCACTTAGCAAATCTGCTGTAAAAGCTGGAGTGCTTTTGTATCACTTTTGATGAAAGACTCTCTGTGTGCTGGGTATTTGTTTTATGCCTTGAATGTTTGCAAAGTGATGTCTAGGGGGGTTGTGGAGGTCTTTTTCCAGTGATTTTTTTAAATTACTGTTACTGTAGGTAGGTTTTGGATATGCGAGGAGCATTGAGCAGTGTAGTAACTACTACTGCTAACTGTGTAGATTAGTAGCAACAGATTAGTTCCCTGTAGCAATGCAAAGGGTCAAGAAATTTCCTCATACTGGAAAAATCCTACATTTTCCCCTTGCCTCTCTACAGCCCTCCCTCTCCTTATCCCTCAGAAATTCTGTTTCTAAAAGAAATATCCCAAATCCCTAACATCAAATTTCTGTAAATTAGTTGGTATGATTTAACACTGGAAGTATATTTCCCCTTCTGGAAAAAAAAAAAACCACAAAAACCTCTGATGCATCTGATGGGTACTGCTGATTCTGTTCCCTTTTGAAATATGAACTAGGAAGAAAATTATTTTTGTATTATTGGTCAAGTATCCATGCACATCTGTTCCAAAATACATTAAGTAATTCCTCAGGGACTTATGGGGTCTTATCTCAAAATTAATTGACAGATCGATTTTTATACTTTCTGTTTCCATTCTTTTTTTTTTTTTTACTGTAGTTTGCCACTATTAAAAGAAGGTTGTGGATCAGAGGTCACTGATAAGAGTTCAAGGTACACAGAGACAGAGTTCAGTATTTACAATAGCATATAATAGAAGAAGTATAATTTGAGTGAAATGATGAGAATATTTTACATTTGAGAAATAAATATTCATTTCATAGAGGGGGAAACAAGGATAGTTCAAATACCTGCAGAGTCAAATTTTCTTTGAAATGATGTTGAATCATAGTCAAATACCTTCAGAAAGTAGAGGACATTGGTCACGAGTTTTTCATGCATGATGGTTTGAATAACTTTGTCCAAAACTTTCTCTGTTGTTTAAATTTCTTACAAAGTGAAGTTTCAATAAAACTGAAAAGTGTCCTGAAATGCTGTGAAAGACACAGTTTCTGAAGCTCAATTTAGTAATAGAAGAGCTGTAGGAAAAAAGCATTAATCTGCTGCCAAGGAGAGTGTCACAATCATGAGCCCGCACAGTTGGCTTTTGATGAGTTTTGTTCCTAAAGGAATATTAAGAACAGAACATGGATTGAGATATTGGAAAATGTCTAATTTCTGTATAACCAGAGGAGCACTATGAGCAGATAATATCCTGAAGATTTTATATATGGCATTTATTTTCAGAACAATTATTTCATAGGCTCTATAATTATATTTTATAGGTCAACTTTAGTAATTCATAGCAGAAAAGCATACAAAATGGATGAGGGGACCTGTACTTTAAATGTCATGTTATTCATGCTTTTGACTGAGGAGGCCTTGACCCTTACATGAGGGACCATAAGAGTTATGAAAAGAGCTAAGTAGCTTGACATAAGTTTGGGGGTTTTTTTACCGACCAGTTTGAGTAAGTGTTCAGTAGAGTTTTCCTTCTTAAGAAAAGGGAATTGTTATGGTTAGGTTTTATTATCCTTTTCCCCATGGTCCTTTACAGCAAGGAGGGAGCTTTTTAAATAACAGGGGAGTAATTTTTGTGCTCAAGTTACTTATGGTTTTATTCTGTATTTTAAAAAAAAATGAGGAAAATAAGTATCTGGATGTTTTCTTGGGCTTCAATGCAAGAATTACAGAAGTCTTTTCCTCAGGGAAGGTTGTGCATATTTGCACAGTGAACAGATAAATGCCTGGTTTAAATAGATATTCTTGGTTCTTTTCCTTCCATGTTCCTCCATCCCCAAAGACATGCACCTGTGTAATGGCAATTCATGGCAGTTTCTTAGGATTCTAATTTTCTTGGACTTTTTTGTTTGTTTGTTTGTTTGTTTTTTTGTTGAACTTCCGGCATACATCAGAAGTCATTTTGTAATAGTTTTCATTTTGAAATGGTATTTTTGGAAGATACCATGGCAAGCAGTGCTTTATGCAGTTTAAATATTAACCCTAGTTTGTTTCTACCTCATATGCATTAGTGTTCAGTAATTAAACATTACTACCTGCTGACTCTTCTCTCATCTTTAAAAGTAATTTCTTCTTGCTATTTTAAGATGTGAAACAGTTTTAATTCCATCTCTATTATCCAGTGAGATGATATTTTTTAGAGAATTTCAGTTTTGTTTAGTTAGTTAGTCTATCAAAGTCCATCAACAATAAAGAACTCAGATTCCATTTCTAGCTGAATTGTGGTTTCTAACCCACCAGTCTTTCTGGTGACTTTTAACATACATAGAGTTACTTCAATTCTTTTTCTCTATAGCTTAAAGGATTTTATTCTGTTTTTATTACTCTTCCCTTGACGTTTTTAGAACTCACATGCATCTGTTTGTTCTCTTTTGTTCTACAGTGGAAGACCATTGATATAGTATATAATTTGGCTTCATAGCTTGTATCTTTTGTCAGTTTTCAGTGTACGCATTGCATTTTTTTTTCACCACTTAGGTGATTTTTACCTTAGCCTTTATAGGAGAAGAGTGAAAGAAAATAATCAGCTTTGGAGGTCTTGTTCATGTAAATTTGCATTAAAATTGTGCTTATGGGTCCAGAGAACTGACTCTGATAAAACTATTTATAATGGGAAATACTCCAATCCATCTCAAAAAGTTTGCTGGAGAAATTTTAGTAAAATTGTTCAGTCTGAGCTAGACTTCCTCAATGAATTGGTTCTCCAAAGGTATTTGAATAAAGTTACTCTGGTGAGCAATAAACACTGCTGCCTTGATCTGTGAATCCAGGTGCCTTGAAGAGGTGGTCTTTGGATAAGCCTTTGTCACTGATGATGCTCTGACATTTACTAGTAGTGAGTTGTGGTTTCTCACAGTAGTTGAGTGCATCCCTTGTGAAGGCAGGATGAATGAACTTCAAAAGGAGGTGGTAACGATGGTAATTGTGTTGCAGGTGTTACCAGTAAATGTGTGTATCAGTATAGATGCCCATGTGTTTATGCAGGTTGGAGAAACAGGAAACAGTGATCTTTTGAAATACTGAAGCTCTTCTGTTTAAGAAACAATATTCTTTGAGGAGATTAGAGATTAAAGTTCTTAGAGATCTAAATCATCTTTATTAGTATTTTTTTCTCTACATAAAGCTACAGCTGTTTTCTTAATTTATTAAAGAAAATATTGGAAATGAGAATCAGTAGGGGATGGGGGGGTGGGCCGTGTTCCTGCACTTACTGAAAATGTTCCACGACAAGTTAAATCTTGTACTACAGGAAAGACTGATCAAAATATTTTGATGCTCGAATGTATACATTTAATATGGTTTATTAATGTTACTAATGGTAGATTATCTAGGGAAAGTGGTCATGCTTGTACGACTGAAAGATACCTATTTTGAGTTTGAGACCCAAAAAAGTATGGGGTAAAAGAATTCAAGGTTCGTCTTTCCCAAAGTGTCTGAATAAGTGTAAGGATTTGCTCCTCTTAAATTGCAAATATTTGTGGTGCATCCAATTTAGGATTAAGAGCTCAAATCTGCAGTAACTTTTCATTTTCTGATGGGCTGAGAGCACTTAACTCCTGTTCCCAGTGTAGAGGTGAAATACGTGGTCTCCATTTAGTCATGGTTTTTCTATCAATGCAGTTTATATTAACATAGTTTTAGGATTCTTTGATTTCTTGAACAAATGAAAGAAATTATGGATGAAAGAAATGATGGGTGACTTTTGACCGTAGTGGTGCCTCTAAAGTAGTATATTTCAGACAACATTTTTCATATAAATTTCACCGGTAACCATTAAAACCCTTCACTCTTTAACTGGATGAAAGATGTAAATTTAAATTTAAATAGTTTTCTTGGTGTTGTTGCCAAAGATCAGTGACCTGAATAATGCAAAGAAAATATTTGCTTGCTTCTTCTGATAGACAGTAATATTCATGTTTTTGCCTTAAAATAAGGAATAGAAAACCTTTAAATATTTTAAGTTACTTCTCTGTGTAATGCAACTACAGTGCATTAAGCAAATGTACAATTTTTGCATGACATTCTTTGCAATGATACTGCTTAAGTAAGGTATAGCTCTTTTTTTTCCCAAATAAAATCTACAATTTTTATAGTGGGATATTATTTAAGGATGGGAGTTGAATGGTACTTTAGAAGTAATGTGATTTAATTACATTAGTCAGTGCTTTTGTATATGCACAAGAATTATGTCTTTGTGTAACTACTACAGTCCTCCTGAAATGTCAAAACAAAATATTAGTATCTAATCAAAATTCCTGCATTTCAAGTGCTGAAAATCTGCCCTGTCACTGCTAGCTTTCTCTATCTTATTACTCTACACACACATAATAAACTTAAAATACATTGATTCAAGAAGTTTAAAAATGTATATATTTTGGTACAACAAGAGATTTGTTTAATCCAAATACAAATAAATAATAAGTAGCCTGATGAAATATAATAATAATATGGCAGTTCCTGAGGTCTTTTGTTATAGGTAATTTTGCCATGCAACTAATTAAAGTCATGAAATATGTTTGTACCCGTGGGAAGGTGAACAAAGTTCCTGAAAATATTTTTTGCACTAATATGTTCTTTGCTTGGCAGATAATTTACATTTAATGAGGATGTGTAACATTACTGGAAAATTATTGTATGCATAAGGTCTCCTTTTGCTTGGAGGCATTAGAATTGAAGAATTCAATTGTATAAGAATAAAGAAAAAAGATATGGTGTTCTGTTGATGGATGAGAATGAGGATTTATTTTGAGCTTTGGTGTTCAATCATCTCTTAATCCATATTGTTTCTGACAGAGTTCTTAATACTCTTTTTTCACAGTACATGAGGAGTACTTTAAAAAATGTAATATAATTTCTTTTCTCTTCATAATTTTTAATGGGTCAAGACTGAAAGCAGGGTTGGTTTAGTTAGGTTTTGATTCACTAGTGTTATTTTATTAAAAAAAGACCCAAACCAACAAACCAAAACATTTAAATTAGAATCTTACCCTGAAAGAAGACAGCTCCAGATAAGAAGTGTAAAATGCCATACCCAAGTCTAGGAGAGATTCTCAGAAAGTCTTGCACAAGTTCTTAAAGACTCCGAAAGCTGGCCCAGAATATGGTTAACTATTGGTCCAGTAATCTAGGAGTCTTCAGCATGAAACAGGGCAAAAGAGAGCATCCCAAAGCATTTTTGGCTGTGATCACAAAAACACATTGAAAATCATTGGTATGCTTAGAAGTCATGATTTAAAGAATACTTCAGCACAGGAATTTAAGGAGTTAAAAGGAAAATAATTTTTTATGTGAAGCTTATTTGATATACGGCAAGTAATCCAAAGGTTCTTGATATAAAAAGCTAATAAACTCTCTGATTTTGTTTATTGAACTAATGAGAAGCTGGAGTTGACCTTTCATTTCCTACTGACTGTGAGGTAATGGCATAGCAGTGAAGTGCTAGGAAACTTACTAGACAAGTTTGATGCAGGCAAACAAAGGAAGCCAGTGAAAAGATACAGGGGAAATGGTGGCCTGGGTAGGATTCTGAATGAGATTTGTAGGTTGGGTGGACGGAGACAATTCTAGTTGAAGTGACTTGATCTGTGATGGGGGTAATTGAATTTGAGGTTTAAGATGTGAAAGCAAAAGAAATAAAACCATGGACAAACCCCTGAGGAATCTGCATGGAAAACGTAGAGCAGAGATCAAGGAGAATCTGCTTAGGAGAGATGTGGAAGGAGTGATTTGATAAGTAAGAAATGGATTTCATTGGAAGTTATGAAAGACCAGATCCCATGAAGAAGTAAAATGCTTTACAGTGGGGAGGGTTAAGGAGGTTGAAGATAGAGTGTTGCTTCTGCTGTATATAGTTAAGAAGATATCAGAAATTTTGGCAAGAGCAATTTTTATTGTAAAAGACTTCTTTTAAAGGATGACATGAACAAAGGGAAACTTCAGGGAACAGTTGTAAATACTGCATTCTTTGAGCTTGTCAATGAAAAGGCATGAAGTACAATGACAGTCCTACAGATGCATGCTTGAGTATAATTTTGATTTTTTATACCTTACNTTCTTGGAGAAATAGTAGCATTAAGAAAAGAAGATCTGCAATGTTAAATATCCATTGTTTCTTGGTTATGTTCTGTATATTTATTTGTTGTGGTATGTACCTGTTCGTTCTAACATTGTTTTAATCCTCTGTATGTAAAATTTATGTGCAGTAACATTAGACCTGAAGGAGAAAGCTTGGTTGCTGAAAGATAATTTACTAAATGTGGTTTTTTTCAGATATCTTTTGATACATAATCCCACGGACCAAGAGCGATTTTCACTGGTTTCAGTCAATGTGAATTCACCCAGAGTTAAATTACTGTCTCCTTTGGGAAAACCTGTTACTGTCCAGATTAGTGCTGTTTGGGATGGAGCAACTACAGTATCACATGAAGCTTATCAGGTACCCTACTTTAAGTAAAAAACATTAAAATATGTTTTTTGACAGACACTGTAGCTTCATAGTTGAAGAAAATGGAAAGTGTGCTTCATATATTGGCAGTTCTATTCTCTGTAGACAATACTATTAATTCAGTAATTTTAAGTAAAAAACCAACCAGCCAAACAAAAAAATCCAAAAAAAATCAACATACGTATGTTTAGCATTAATGTTTCTTGAACTGATAAGCTGTTAAACTTTTGTGATATCATTTTTTACATTTAAGGGATCAATTTCAGCTGCATGACCGGAAAATACTAGATGTGTGTCTTTTGCCCTAACTTTCTCAACTGAGCTGCTTCTTCCTTCAGGTGCCAATCTGTACACACAGTTACACAAGTTTGTATGTTCTCAAGCACTCCAGCTGGAAGGTCTTGTAAGTGCAATGGCTTGAGCATTTACATTCAGATATTTTCTTCCCTTCCAAATGCTCAAGCTGGACAGATATCTTCAAGCCCACCTCCTATTTTGTGTTTGAAGCAAAACTTCTGAGAATTTTTGAGTTGTACATCATCATAGAAGATTTTAGATCAATGACCACATCACACATCAGAAATTTATTTTGTTAAATTTTTAATGATACAGTAATAATGCAATGCTGTAATAAAACTGTATTGCTTTCAGGCTTATGTTTTGATTCCTTTTGATGTAGGAACTTAGTTCAGGATAATATTTCTGTGAAGCTAATTTAATAACTGTCTCTTAGTTGTGTTCCAAAGGGATAATTATTGTGGGTAAACCCTGTTCAGCAGCTCAACCTCACACCCCTGCTTGCTCAGCCCTGCTTGAGTCAGTGGGGTGGAGGAAAAAGTTGGATGGTGGTGAGAAAGGTCGTGGCTAAAGCTGAAACTGTGCACAAAGCAGAGCAAAACCAAGAATTCATGCACTGTGTCCCAAGGTTGGGCAGATGCTCAGCCATCCCCAGCAGAGCAGGGCTTCATCCCATGGAACACTGACTTGGGAAGACAAACCCCATCACTCCAAACATCCCCCCCTTCCTTTTCCTTCACACAGTTTTTGTTGCTGAGCATGACGTCACATGCTCTGGAATATCCCTTTGGTCGGGGGGGTCAGCTGTCCTGGCTGTCCCCTCCCAGCTCCTTGTGTACCCCCAGCCTCCTCCCTGGTGGAGCAGCAGAAAGGGACCTGATGCTGTGTAAACCTGGCTCAGCCATAGCTGAAACATCATCAGTGTGGTTAACACTGAAATCATATGTGCTACTGCGAACAAATTTAAGTTTATCCCAGTCAAAACCAGCGCAATAATTAGTACTTTTATTTCCTGAAGAAGAGGAAATAAAATTACTCTTCTAGACCTTGAATTTTAAACCAATCACTTTGGAGATGTACCTTGTATACTACTCTATGCAGATTATAGCTCCTAAAAAACCCAGAGACTAAAAGTAAGACACTTGCTTTATACTTAGTCATTAAAATTCATGCATTTTTAAATTTAAATTTCAGAATGAAATGATAAATAGAGTCCATGTGCACTTCATCCAGTACACATACATCTTCAATGAAAAGCAAGTATACTCCAAACTGCATAACACAGCTAACATTCTTAACAAGATTCAAAGTTACTGTTGCATTAATATAATGAAAATCTTGATGCTAAGCAAATTAGTGATGCAGATATTTTTGTTTGTTAATTCTTTATATTTATTTATGGACTATGGGAAAACACAGCCATCCTAAAATTATTCAAGCAAAAGGAGTTACTCTGAACATAAATTCAGTATGAAAAGTTGATATTTTGCTGGTTTTAGTAATGGCTACTTACTTGCTCCCAACAGATCTCTTTTGTGGCACATCTACCACCTCTTGGGATTGGAGTTTACCAGCTTTTGGAGGATGAGAGTTCAGAAGCAGTTTTAGCTGACTATAACATATATGTGAGGAACAGCAGACAGGAGAAATCAGATAGAGTTTTCAAGATAAAGGAGATGCAGCATTCTGTGGATAACATAATCTTAGAAAATGCATACATGAAACTATGGTTTTCTGGAATGTCTGGATTACTGGAGGTATGTTATATTTTATTTCAAGACACTATGTTTTATTTTTTTGAGAACTTTTGTGCTGCTTTATGGAAACTTAACATGAATCTCTGTCCTTTTAGAAAATAAATACCAAAGAAGATGGTAAAAATCATCAAATGAAGGTGGAGTTTGCTTGGTATGGAACTACCAGTAACCGAGATAAAAGTGGAGCTTACCTCTTCTTACCAGATGGAGATGCCAAGGTAAACCTTCTATTTGCAAAGAGATTCTAATCTTGAAGTAACTTTGTGTTTGGCAAATGCAGATTGGAAAAACTAGTTGTCCCCAAAACTGAAATAAAAGCTGTGTGACTAGACTTAATGACATCAGTTACTGAAATGATTGTCAGAAGTTCATACTCCCTAACCCTCTGTCAGAGTAAAAATACAATAGAAATTTGAAAATCTGAAAATCTAGAGAATATTTATGATTCCCCAAAAAACTGAAGATGTGATCCTTGCAAGAAATCCAGTGAGATGTGATCATTCATTATCAATAAAATAAGTTAATTTTTACTTTCTATGGTGCAAATGTGTAGGACATACTGATTCATTTCTACTTCTTCACTTTTCTGATGTTTAATACTTTTTAAAATTGTGAATGAGTTGCTTCTGGTTCAGAGCTACTTTTTAAGCTGATATTAGCATATTTAGTTTAATATAGTAATTAAGATACTGAGTCCCAGTTGGTGAATATAAAGACAGAGTAGCAAGGAACTGTTCTGATTTAGTTCTCTAGGGTTATCTGTATTTTTAGTTGTGTAATTATTGGAGAGCAACAGCATACTCCTATTAGTTTTCAAATTGGAAATTGGGAAATGGCAGCGTTCTTGCAGTGACTTAATTACCATATGAAGTCTACTATACCCTTTTTGGAACTGGAGCAGTGATATTTCAGAAGGCAAAAGATAAAATAATGAACATTTATGAAGCTAGCTAGTTGGCAGCATATTTCTTATGAGTTTCTCTTGTGAAAACCCAAGTTGCATGTTAAGGCAAACTATGAGTTCTGTGCTTACCATTTTAGGAAATATGCAAGAGTAATGGTTCTACTTTTTGGCGGGAGGGAAAGGTGCTTGGCTCTCTTCCTTTTTCTTTTTTTTTTTTCTCTTTTTCTTTTTTTCCTCCTTTAATGTGTGTAAATCCATCTGGAAGGGACAGAACAGTTTCCTTTTCTTTTATCAGGCTTTCCTAAAGCACACCTTTTGAGGTCTGTGAGTTGACAGTTTTAAACTATTTAGTCTATACAGTTGCATAATTTTTTACTTCAGATATGTTCATCAGGGTTCCCTTATCCTTCATTTTATATGTCATTTCATATTTCTTCATTTTACTGGGTTTTTATCTGTGAATACTTGAACAATATCACTTACTGTTTTTAATTTTTACCTTTCACTAGCTGCGTGGTCACACTTCAACTCACTTCATTCTATATTTAATTCATTTTTTGCTTATAAAAATAATTTAGTGATTATTTTAGCAGTTATGTTATTTTAACTACACATTTAATTTATTTGCTTTATGAAAATAATCTGGACAAATTTAGGTAGCAAAAGAGTACAGTTCAAACAGAAAAAGTCTGTCACATGTCTGCAAGCACAATTAGAAAAGAAAAATGAAATTAAACAACATTTTAAGTTAACATTAAAAGGGTGGTGTTCAACTT
>VZRX01013847.1:31996-54603 GCA_013398075.1 Notiomystis cincta
TCTGCTTCATTAATATTATGCTTCACCATAAGGCTCATTTGGCTTGCATTTTAATAACACTAATTAAATTGTCCCACTGGGAATAACAGTGAAATTCTATAGTAGTTTCTAAACCAGTTTGAGCAAAAGCTTTCTGTCTTAAAAGAAATGCTATCTGTTCAGGATTTCTTAGTGTGATGTAGATTGACTAACTTTCTACATCCTTGTGTGAATTGGCAGTAGTATAGATGGCAGGCAGTCTTCTTGATTTTTTGGCTGGATGTTTTGTTGTTTTGGTGTTTTTCTTACCTCCCTTACCCTATGCATCACAGCAAAATTTGCAAAGAATAATTGCTTTTTGTGTTAGACTGTTTTCCTTTGATATGAGTAGAGTTATATTTCTTTGCCCTTGTTCACTGATTAGTTGTTCATCTAATAAATCTTTTGGTTACTTTATTTTCAATTCTGCAATACTCAGAAATTATTTTGCTTCATCTGGTTTAATCATCTGTCCAGCTATAGTGCTAAGCTACAGCAGTGCAAAGTCCAGAACAGAGGCACATAGTGGGGGTTCCATCCTGCAGATCTAGAGAGATAGGACAGTCCTCCTACCATGCCTTTGTATTTTCTGCAAAATCAAAACAAAAAGCAAGACACCAGGGAAAAAGGCAGCATCTTAATTTTTTTAAATGGCAGTGCAGTGTAACTGATTGACAGTGTTAACAAAGTTTGGAAGGAAGGGATTTCCTTGGGCCCCACAACAAATATAAACCAAAGTGTCCTGTTGATGAAGGGAAAACATGTTTTTATCTCCTGTGATTTCGTGAAGGATGTCCAACTTGTATTTTTTTAGATTTGTGGGGAAAAAACCCACAGTATTCAATAAGCTTTGAAACAGTTAAATAGAGCAATAGGGAATAGAGCAAGGCAGTTTTTTTCAAAGCATCAGATGCTAAGTGTTTGTGGGATCAATGTGAGTAGTTGATTTTTTTTGTTTTACAAATAATTTTTTTTCAGTATCAAAGTGATGGTTTTTGGTACACCCAGACTAGGAAAATTTGATTCTCCTTCAGGCAGCTGGTTCTGTGATTCTGTGTATGTACTAGTTCCCATAGGTACTTATGTACTAACAGAATATATAAGAAAACAGATTTTTTTTTTTTTTATCCCTTGCATGATCTCTGGTGCTAGAGCTAAAAAACATGATGTTAGCTCAGTCTGATCTCAAACTCTGCCAAATAAGGGACAATCTGCTACTGAGAAATACTTTTTCCTGGAGCCTTTGTCTTGAGGTTTTTTTAAATCTCAGACCTATCTGGAGCATTTCATATGGGGTTGAAAGCATTCCCCTGGGCATGGTTTTTTTGGCATCCAGACTGACAGTGTGCTGCACTACCAGAAGTGTCCTGGCCACACTAAAATGGTTAGGAGTGCATTACTTGTCTACAAGCTTATTGCCCATAATTCATGCCTCCAGGCTGCAGTCTTCTATGCAATCTTCTATATAGCCATGCTATCTTCTATGCAAGCCAGTAAATAGCCAGTAAATACTTTGGTTAAGGTATATCTCCAGTTATTTCCACCCTTTGGCACCTGTTTTGATGTTAAATATTTTAATATACACTGGAGATCCACGAGGTATTATTTTGCTCCAAGTATTCTTCCTTAAAATTCCTAGCTAGCTTCTTCTCAGACTTCCTGCCCACTACCTTTCCAAAGGAACCTTGTCTTATTTCTCTTGAATAGGAGTACAGAAAGATGATTTCTGAACCCTTTGACCCGCTGGTCTGCTGTCCTGTTTCTGAAAAAATACTGGTTTCCAATTTCAACAAAAGCTGCCTCAGCAGGCTGCTGGATCTTGTACAATTCACTTCACTGAATTCATTCCACTGGAGCTGAGAGGCACAGATATTACAGTAGCTATTTATTTTAACTCTTCAGAAAGTGGAGTCTTGAGACTAACCAGTGGATATGAAACCAAAATATTTTTCTTCCAATTCAAAATGTGAGTAATCACACATTACATCATGCTGGGAGGTCCTTTAATCTATGCTTGTTTACAAAGCAGACCTAACACTGAATTGAGACAAGGACTTTGTCAAATCAGTTTTGCAAATATCTATCATTGTTCTTTCCACATTGCATTAGACTTTCACGTCAAAAGTACCTTTGTATTTCAGACCTGGGACCAGGATCATTTCACAGACTGTACGTCTCACCAAGGATCTTTACAGTGATACTAGAATAATTTGCACATTCAATACATAAAGATGTTTTCCTGCTTAAAAGCCTGCTCGATTGAAATGTTTTTGGTGAGGCAAACCTGGGCAATTATCTCTTTGTAAGTTCTGAACTCCTGGTATTTCTCCTGGTAGCTATTAACAAATCATGTTCTAGGATTAGTGCTTTCTTAAGCAGTAAATATGAATTAGAAGACTCCCCTGTTCAATCACTACCATATTTTTACTTCATTTTTCCCGCTTGCCCGACAATCAGGGAACATCCGTCATCCTTGAGAACTTCAGTATACATCATATAGCCACTTTTTCTATCAAAAAGAACTTGTCTGATCCCCAAAACTACATGATAGCATCTACCTTTGTAAGCCACTTTCCTCTTTTGTGCCTTTTCTAGGACTGTGTCTGAATTGGAGGCTTGCAAACTCAATGCATGTCCCAACAAAATTATGAATTATTATTTTTAAAAAATTGATTCCTTTCAGGCAATATCTGCAAAATAACAGTTTCTTTTACATCAGCTCATCTTTCTGATTAGTTCAGAACAGTCTGTGTGGCTGCCTTTATCTTCAGAAGAAGAGCTGATTTGGCTACATGTGCAGGCTCAGGTGTGAATTTAATGCTTGTGGCAATATCCCAGAGTCTGAGAGCTGATATATACATCTCATTTCAGCTTCCTGTGTGCCTTGATAGCTGTTATCAATGTCACACTCATGTTTTATACTAAAAACTCAATGGAAAAGAGCTCCTCCAAGTGCTTGGGTTTGGGTTTTTGTTTTGTGGGTTGGTTTTTTGTTTGTTTTTTTGTTGTTATTGCTGTTTTTGTTTTTATTTTTGAAATTACTTCAGGCAATTTTTTCCTAATAAATGCACAGCCTTTTACATTCCGCAGTCACTCATCCATCATCTCTTTTTTTGCTGACTAGCTCCAGTGAGAGCCCAGCAGGAAATACTCTTAGAAACTACAGAAGACAGTAAGATCTGTGTTACTTTGATAACAGAATGTATTTGGCTATCTGCTGTCTGTGTGAGTAACATTGTCCTGGGTCACAGGTCATTGGCTTGTCCTGATGACCTCGGGTTTCTCAGTTCATTTTCTGAGAGTTCCTTTAGTTGCTGTTTCGGTCTGTCTTTGCTAGCTTGAGTATCTTCATGTTGCTGTACCTGGCAGGGGGGATTTTGAAGGGTTTGATTATTCCACCATTTGGTCAGTCATCCAGTTCCTCTGTGGGATTTTTAATTTCTAGAAGCCACATAGTCATAGGTTAAATGAGTTTGTCTTCTCTGCCTATATGTGATACAAAAGCAAATATCAATTTTTTCTTCTAGAAGGGGAAAATTCAGCCTACAGCTAAGGATATTGTCAGTTTTTCATGGAAATAAGAGGTTCTAACCTAAGATCTGGTCTTCACATTTCTTTTATCTCAGCATATTAGTTCATCTGGCTTATGTGCCCCCTAAATACCATGTTCCTGCTGTATTTCTCACCTAGCAAATGGATTTTGCAAAAGAGATAACATTTGTCTGTCTTATTGACAAGATGACATCCTATATATATTCCATCATTTTTTCATGTAGACTATCAAGAAGTCCAAAACACTCTTTTGAGGCTTTTTATTGATTAACTAGATAAGATATTCAGCAGGAAAAAGCCCTCTCTTCCTAAACCAAACAATCTTATCAAAGCGTAAGTAACTGTGATTTCTCTTCCAAACTCTTGTACAAAATACTCCTGCAGCTGATAACTGCAGAGTTGCCTCGTGAAGTTCTGGCAGAGCTTTTATTAAACAGTATTCTGAAGCTCTAAGAATAAGTATGTGAATAGGAAAGGCAGGCTTTTAGCCCTTGAAAGTCTCTTTTAGTTTTTTCTTTTATACAATACTTCTTGAAATCTTTCCTGTAAATACACATACAATTATATGCTCAAAGAATACTGGATATTTACCTGTACTTGTTCTTCTTTAGCATGTTTTGTCTGTATGTATGCTTGATCTCTGCTCTTCCTTAAGATACATTTGATTTTTGGTGTCATTACTTCAAGGAAGACCATGCTCTGTCCTTATAGCCTTGCAATATACAGAATTAAGACAGCCAACCTTTGAGAGCTTTCTGCCTAGATTTTTCTGAATAATGTACTTTTCAAGCATTTGGGATGGCAGTTTTTTGAGTGAAGTCTTTATTTATAGCTGTTTCCCTACTGAAGTAGTTGCATGTGTTGTATTTTCTTTTTTGGTTTGTACACTCTCAATATTTAATTCATGTTTACCTTTGCAGCCATTCATTTATCTCCATCTGGTGCACACAGTTTAGTGTGGGATCAACTGTTGTTAAAAAAAAAAGTCATTGTTTGCCCAGCCAAGACTCTAAATACTGTGACTATGTGGAAAAATAATTTTCTTCAATCTCTTTGATTTGACTGTGGATATGCAAAATTTGTCCTAGTCCATGGGAGCATGAGTAGTCAGCCACTGTCCTTGCTGACATTTCATAATGATTCCCGGCCCTACCCTGCATTCCAGAGAGCTCCACTGGCAACTGTAGCTGCTTCTGATGAAGAAAAACCTTTCTCTTCTACTTTCAAAAGGATATGCAAATTGATCCACACGGCAGAGTAGAGGAGGCTTTTCTTGCGCAGTGTGTACCACTGACAGAGGTAGTTAAACCACCTGCCACAAATTATGAAACTACAGTATTTAATTACTGGTTTGCAGTTATAATTTTGCTAGCAAAAGAGCTCAATCCAGATGCAATATCAATGCATTCATGTGCTTGTCTGTAGACCTTGTATGCATGAATCCTCATAAAATACTTGTGAGATATGTAATGAGACTTAACCTAATTTTAGCTAAAGGAAATGTGAGACCCTGAAGACAAATCGCTGAATTTCAGATTAGGAGTAATTTTTTAATCTCCAGTTTTTAGATCTAGAATGGTTTTAAAAAGAATACTGTGTTAATATTTCTTGAATACTTTGATTTATTGACACTACTTGCATGCAAAGCTTCCAAAATACTCATTCTGACTTTCTGGATTTTTTTTTGTAGCCTTATATTTTTACAGACCCACCTACCATAAGAGTTGCTCATGGAAAGATTTTCTCGGAAGTTGTTTGTTTTTTTCACCACGTCACCCATACCATGAGGCTGTATAAAGTCCAGGGTAAGACTTGTGAAATTCTGTGTCTCTTGGCAGTTGTCTTACACCACTATGGTCTTGGATCCTACCTGCCTTTTTAATGTTTAAATGCATTTCTGCACTAGTGCAGAATTCATGAGACTGATGTTGTGTTGACCCCAGTGCACTGTGATTCCATTCTGTCATGCTAGTCATAAAGCTGGTGTACTTAAACTCAACAGATTTGCTGGCAACCCCTCTCCAGACTTTAGTGACTCATATGAATGCTGTAACTAGCTGTACATTTTGAAAGCCAGGAAAAAAAATAGAAATACCTTGGAGATAATGTAAAAACATAGTTTCTTTCATAGTTTCACATTTACTGATAGAAGTACAATATATATCAATGGCCTTAATAGAGAAATCTAGTTTACTTCACAACTTTAGCCTTTGGTTGTTTATGACCTTGTATGCCCTTTATCTACTTGGGAGAGCTTGTGGCAGAACTGGCTGTGTCTGTTGAGAGGCACCAGCACCAAACATCAACTTTTTCTCTTAGGACATAACATCCTACCAGTTTTACTTTGTTTTCTTCAGTAAGGCTTTCAGTTGTTTGTTTCTCTAATGTTCAGCTACTGATATCCAAGGAAATTCTAGGTAAACAGTAATTTTGAAAATTCTCTACCCTTCCAAAAGTGATTGAATTGGCACAAAAAATATAAAAGAAGGAGAAAATCATGGTGTGATTTAAGACCATTATTTTCATATGGAAACTCGAGTTAACATGCTTAAGTGTACCTTTCTGTAATTAAGAAACATACATTTCCAGTTATTCAGTATTTGTATTTACTGGAATTAGTGTGAAATAAAGAAGCACTGGTTAATGTTTTCAGTTGAAGGAACTTACTTCTTTTGCATTAGCAACTTTACTACAGGAGTCAAAATCGTCTTCATGTTTTTTAAAATCTTATTTATCATATTTAATTATTTTTCCTAAACAACTTCTAAAAATAGTGAAAAATTATAAGTACTTTGAAAGTCTTACTTGCTCTTTTTGTTCTTTCTTTTAGATTTCCAAAATAGTATTGACATCATCTTTTCAATTATTCAATCTTTTTGTTGGTTTTGTTTTGTTTGTTTCAGCTCTAGTGTATTCCGATCTAGAACTAAAGTTGATTCAGATGCCTCATTTTTTTGACATGCATACGTTCATGGAGCTTATACATGTGCCAAAAGCTGATCAGAATTCAGTTGCCTGCTGATACAGTAGTTCTGGATCAAACATTAGCTCACACTCCTCAGGAACACAAACAAAGCATTTACATAGTCATTCTTTGCTGAAGATCCTAAGGAACACAACGTATATTTGAGATTATGGTTTCTTGTTTTATGTGACAAATATGTAAAATCATCTTACATGATAAAAGGTACCTTGAGGTCAAGAGGTACCAGGTTGCCAAGAATGTGGAAAGAAAGTTACATTTCTGTCTGAGTTTCAGTAAATTAGAATTCTCAGCAAGGAGGGAATTTATATGGGAGGATATTTATTGTAGTGAAAGGAAAGGAAAAAGCCTGAAAAGCCTTTTGGTTTTTTTTTTCTTTGTTTTGTTTTTGTTTTTTTTTTTTTTTGTTCCGGTGAGGTTGTTATTTTAAAGTGGATTTTTCTGTAGTACTCCTTTTTCTTCAATTTGCTACTAAATGCTTACTTAGAACTATTTTACTTTCACAATTCACAGAGAATGAGTTGTCAGTGAAAATCACTTGCTTGGCAATTCCTAAGTTTGTTTTGTTGTGTTTCCTTTCCTTCTTTTTTCCTTTTTTTTTTTTTGACAATTTTTAATTTGTCACAATGTTTCAATACTTACACCATTACATATGTAACGTGTACATGGGTAAGTCCTGCACCATGCTTCTAGTTTTGACAAAGAAAAATCGTGGAAAATGTATTTTACATATTGTCTGTTTGCTTTGTCATGTGTTTTTATTTAGATTTCTTCAAGTGTGCTTTTTAAAAGTTTAAAATTTGATAGCTTTGCATCATTGTTTTGCTGAGGTCTATTTCCTTGTCTTTGTAAGGGGAGTTATTTATATAGCATTACTTCAATTAAAATAAGGTATTTTGAAGTCTTACTAGATATGTACAGTAACAGAATGTGGAAAAAAATCAATATGTGTAGGTGTATAAATGCATGTTGCTTTCAAATAAGGACCTGAACTCCTGTTATGACTGGCCTGATTTCTAAGGGACAACAAGCTTGATTGTGTGGCTAATCCAGCTGTTGGATAGTACTCCTCAGTCCTACATCTTCTTCAGCAATTTTGGAAAAAATAGCTTTTACCACTTTTGGCTTTAAAATTCTGTTGATTTTGGGCAGAAAATACTCTGGGTTGACAACTCTGTTCAGTAATTGACCACTGAGTGATTTTTAATTTCTGCTGCCATTAGCATCTGTTTTTGATATTAGCATGTTTTTGATAAAGTTTTTATCAGAAGCATGTCATACTTTACTTCCTTCGTAGTTGTATTTTTCTATTATCTCAAATTATGTAATACAAAAATGATGACATTTTAAGCTAAAATACTGTATTCTTCTTCAATGTACTCATGCTTTTATATATTTGGAAAAAATACTTTAAATATTTGGAAAATCTGTTACTTGGAGCATCAAAAATGGAGCATATAAATCCATATTTTCCAGACTAGGTTTGTGAAAATAGAGCTAATTAGCTGAACCAAGTGTTTTTCATTTAGCACTGAAGTTTAATAGCATTGTTAAGTGTTAACATTTTAACAGTTGCTGTACTTCTGCAGGTGGCATTCAGATTTTAAAATAGAGGAGGAAACAAATACATATCTCTGTTCTCCTTGGTGCAATTCTTTTTGCAATCATTAGTCCCATTAGACTACAGAAAGGGTAGAAGTGATGATGTTGAATGATGGTATGATTCCACTCCAGACTGTGACTTGAACTGTTTGAAAAGGTCAGGTTATTATTAAAGGTATTTAATTTTCAGTAAAAGGCACTGTAGAAAAAAAAATCTCACTGAAGGACTTGTCTGAATTTTCAGACGCCTAATCCTTCTTTCAATAAATGCAAACCTTTTCCCTGTCAACAGCTTTGTGTCCTGCTTGTGGTTGTTATCAGTTGAAATTTCTTAATTCACTATCCTTAAGGAAGATACTTACTCCTTTGGTTAAAAGGAGCTGCTCACACTTTCCTGCTCAGTTAAACAGTTCCATCAAGAAGCTGGTAACTTTGTTCTTGTCTGGGAATGGTGACAGCTGCTTAAGAGTGAAGGGGAGAAGTGACCGACCAGCCTTGCTCCAGCATATTTGTTTAAAGGCACCACTTAGCTGTTGTGTGCTGTTTCCTTCTGATTTCCTGGAACACACACTTGGTTCTTACCATGTATTGCTCCTGTTCCCCTCCAGTGCTCTCTTTCAGACTGTCTGTTCAGTTTGTACTGAATTAGAAATACTGCTCTATCATCTGTTACATAACTGAACTGTCTTCCAATATCTGGTTAGGTGTAACAAAACCAAAAACTAGATCACTGTGTTCTGAGAGCACAGTCATTCTTAAACATGTGGCAATCACTTTTAGAGGTTTTAAATACATCTTTTTCATGTAGGTTTGGAAGGTCAGTCTCTTGAAGTTTCCAATATTGTGGACATCAGAGGAGAATATAATCGTGAGCTTGCAATGAGAATTTCATCTGACATAAACAGTCAAAATAGATTCTATTCTGATCTTAATGGATATCAGGTAATTGCTACCTTTTAATTGTAAACGCTTAGGGTGTCAGGTTTTGACTGCCTAAATGTAAAGAGCTTATATTAAACAAACTGTCATGTTAAACTGCACTAATCATTTAAAAGGAGAAATGCTTTTTAAAAATGTATCTGTTGTAAAATTTTATGTAGACCAGATAAAGAAGTAACTGTGTGCTTTTAAGGAGTTTGTTGAGTATTCCTTTATATTCTTTTTAACATGAGATTTATAATACAGCTAGTTATGACAAGTCACAATGTAGCTGCTTGTATATGTGCATGCCTTCTTTCCCTCTGCTTTGTTTATTTAGTTAGAGCCCATTGGATAACACAGTGATAAGTATGCATAAGGGCCAGACCTAGTGAACAGCTGCTTGCTGCTGTGTTGGAAATAAGTGATGTATTTCTGGATGTATTATGCTTTTTCTATTGGTAATACATCTGAGGAAAGGGCTATTGTCTTAACACATGCAAAAGAGCAAAATTATTTTTCCTTACCTTCCTTTCTTGCTAAAAATAGTTTTGCAATTATAGGGAGACCATGACTCCTGAGTAAAAGGCTACTGGTTTTGTAGTTACTCTGTAGTACTGCATTTTGCTGAAGGCAGTGAATATCTAAACATGAAAATAATTTTAATATTACTTTAATTTAATATCATGTACTACTCAAGAATTTCAACACTTCAGTAAGTGCCCATTATAAACCACCAATTTATTTTCTGCTACCTTAAATCTATTCACTGCTTGCTCTCTAGAGGAGAAAAATTTTTCTCTCATTTTATAACTGTGATTATTCCTTTTTGTAGGTTCCCTTTTTGTAGGTTCTCTTGATGAATCTTTCACAATTTTTTAAATATTCTTTGATCTAAAAGTACACTGAAGTTACCATTTCCAAAGTGGTAATTTTAGTCACAAATCTCCAAAAAACTAAATAATACAGTTGAGTGCGTGCTTTCGTGATGATTGTTCTTCCAAAGCACATGGGATAAATGTCTGAAAATGTCTTTGAAATTTAATTGCATAAAAAGAATGTACTTTTTTGAAGTTTGTGTTCATATTGCAGATCCAGCCTAGACTGACACTGAGCAAGTTGCCTCTTCAAGCAAATATCTATCCTATGACTACCATGGCTTATATCCAAGATGTTGGTGTTCGTTTGACACTTCATTCAGCTCAGTCTCTAGGTGTTGCAAGCTTGAAAAATGGTAAATATAAGATGATAGATATGACAAAGGTCTCTCCTTCATGATTTTCTGAAATAGTTCATTCAGAGATTACCATACTTACCTACAAGCATTTGAAGAGAGGAAAGAAGTTTCTCCAACTCTGACAAGTTTTAGAATATGTGCATAAGAGAGGAGGAAGACATTGGTCCCACATGAGATCCTGTCATCTTCAATGACAGATCTGTCTCAAACTACAGGCACAGGGAAAAGATTGTGAAAAAGGCAAGGAGCAATAAATTGTCAGAACCAGATATTTTTCACCCTAGAACTCTGGTGGAACTCAGGAATGAAATAGCAAAACTAAAGGGTTTATTCTTTCTTGTACTGCCCTGGTAGCAGAGGACTTAAGAAGGATGCTGATCATGTTTTTGTTCTATTTGTTTGCTTTCGTGTAGACAGCACTAGTCTTAAGGTATATACAGCATAGCCTAACATCCCTGCCAAGGAAAAACAACAGCAGCTTTTTTGAAGATTAGTGTTAGTGAAATAAAGGATAAATATGACCCTGGGTAAGAACGAACATACTTCTGAAGCAAAATCATACCTCACAAATTTAATGGAGTACTTTGACAGAGCTGATGAATATGCTGAGAAGAAAAAACAGTTCATATTAAGAATTCCAGAAGAGACACAGTCTTGCTCCTCAGAGCAGGAAAGGGTGTGATGAATGGCCTGGAGGAATGGAAACAGAGGATGGTTATTCAGTCTGTTGGAATGGGGAAGGTATTCAAATAAAGCTAGAGGTAGTGGTCAAAATAATGTCTATAAGTCATAACTTAAGATGTATAATTCCTTGCTGTAGTATATATTGTCAGTTTAAATTTATATGATTTTGAACAATAATGGAATGAATACTCAGAAGAGAAAGAGTCCATCAGAAACTGCACCAAAACCCAGTTTCTTTTAAGAAAAATGTCATAAATACTCTGTTCTGACAAAAGGTGAATACCATGCTGGATTGGTGTCAGTATTAGCAAACCTAATTCACTTTAGGACAAGGAATTAACACTGACCTATATAGTGATGCTTTAATAAAACCACAGTGGAAAATACCAGCCTTTGGTTCCAAGTCTGCTGGATACAAGACCCAAAGGACATTTTGTCATGCCTCCCTTTTCTGAAAATCCAGTTCCTATTGGTCTGGTCTTGTGAATGACCCTGGCACCACCAATGTTGTTATGCACTCATTAAGTGGATATTGGAGACTAAATTAGTGTGCAGAGGCTCCCTTACCTGATAATAGTCCCTGTATTTGTTCACTAACAATCTTAGTGTCTGCATCACAAAATAATGCACCATCTAAATCCACAGACACTCCCACTCTTCGGGAAGTTAAGCTAGTTATGTTGGACATTTTGCAGTTAAGCAGCAGGGAGAAACTGACCTTCTGTGAGCACTTGTTTCAAATCTGTCAGAGGACATTATAGGCTTTTCACCTACTCCAGCTAAATAAAAAAGCAACCCATGTATCCCATACCTGACATAACATTGATTTCTTGACTGTTTCATTCTTTGAAAACTGTATTATGTCGTTCATGGTACACCAACATCAAATATTTACTCTATGCCCACTAAGGAAAAAGAAGGAATTAATCTGATTTGTTACCATTAAGTAATATTTCTTTAAATTACTAAATTGGCTACCTTGTCCTCATGGCATGTTGGATTCCTCAAAAAAGAACATAAATGAAGCTGAAGGTTCGGTGGTTGCTGAATATCGTACAGTCCATCACAGTTTTTTGAAGGTCTTTCAGGAGCTCAGAGGGGTCATGGAAGAAAATTCAAAAATCTTACCGTTTAGGGAAGCACCCCTCAGTAGCTGTGTGCCTGCATCTGAGACACAGGTGTGTCTCAAGGCATAACCTACCATCTGAAAGTTACATGAACAGTCCCTTAGTTCAAAATAGCAGGTTTTTTCTTACTCATTGTCAGCTGATTTCTGGATAAACAAAATCTGTTTGTACTCAAGGGAAGGGAAGAACAAGTATTTAAGAAAATCGAGTAAGTGTTTGTAGAACACTGAAGTATAAAAAAAGACTGCCTTAGTAAGCAGCCTTTTCTAGAAGTTTAAATTGTGAATTTCTTATTCAGGATACAAGCACTTCAGTCTTCCAGTTTTATTTAGGAAACAAATACACTTGTTGGAACGTTCAGTGTGCAATATATGTAACAGCCTTAATTACGTGTCCCAGTCTGGTCTCCTTCTGGAGATAGACAATTGAAAAAAAAAAGTGTGCATCATTGTCCAAGCTATATATAATTTAACATAATGCTTTAAGAGCTATTTTGAGTGGCTGTGCTGCTGTTCAGTATAAACTCAGAATTTCATGCTCAGTGCTTACCCAGTGCAAAGGTCTTTCCTACTCCCACAAGTAAAGTTACCTGCACAAGAAATGATTGTGAGTATTTATATACTCCTGTTTTTATATACTCCTATTTTTCTTTCTGGCTTCAAATGTGAAACAGAAGAATGGAGTACAAGGTGAAGATAGTTCCTCTACAGAAGGTCTCTCCATATAGCTGCAGCTGCCTGGGGGTGATTCTAATCTTGGTTGTTTCATTGTCAAGTATCCTTGTTGCAAATAGTAGTTAACAGTAATAATTTTTCATATTAAACTTTTATTTAAACTTTGAAAGTAAAACTTTCTGGACATTCTGCAGAAAGGCTTGTGAAAACTTTTTCAAAGGTTATAAATAGCCACAGTCCAGTGGTATTAACTGTTTTCATAATCAGTCCTAACAATATTAATCAGCCCTAAGTCTTCCAAACTCAAGAGAATTATTTTGATTTTTTAAAATAAGTTAAATTTTAGGGCAGTTTTTTTATGTTTAATAGAATCCTTACATATTCTTGATCCTAGTATAATCCTGATGTTGCTCTTTCAGGTCAGCTGGAAGTGATCATGGATCGTCGGCTCATGCAGGATGACAACCGTGGCCTTGGACAAGGTGTTCAAGATAACAAGATTACAGCGAATGTCTTCCGACTGCTGTTGGAAAGAAGACATGGAACAGATGTGGTAGGATTCACTGTCTGGGGTTCTTTTTGCCAATTAAGATGTAAATATTAATTTCTGTTGCAGCAGCAAAGAACTCAGTAAGTAAGTTATTCCATGAGCTGTAGGACTAAGGAAATGTAGCTTCCAAAGGAGTTTTGTTCTCTTGCTTGCATATTCTAATTGTAAAGACTTCATCTCTCACTATTCCTCACATAAATCCTGCAGTATCTACTTCCTCACTCACACTTCAACATATGAGTGGGGTACCATTGTGGAACCCTCTTTTTTCTTTTTAATTACTTTTTTACTGAACAAGCTTTAAAAAGCTGCTAATTAGTCTGAGTCCTGCTTCTTAACAATGTTAACTGAGTCTAAACAAAGGTTGACAAATTATTTCAGTTGAATGGGTAGAAAGAGAAAACCTCTTATAAATATAATTTTCTTAGGAAATAAGATTCAAGTGGAAATGTTTAGATGCCAGGCATAAAAACCCTTTCAGTTCATTATGATTCTAGGAAAGTTGAGACCATTTTGTTTTAAGTGGGTTTTTTAATTTGCGCATATCTCACTCTTTTGAATAACCTCAATTTTCTTTCAGTTCTTTGTATTTGCTCTTTAGTTTTTTTTAAAATCATTTTTGAGAAGGACAAAATAAAAAGTGCATCTTCATATTGAGGCAGTAGAATCATGATGACAACACTGAGTATATTTTAAAATCGTTGCATAGCTAAAGATGAGAGGTTGTATACCAAGCTGCTAATGAATATGCAGATAAATTGGCATTAATTCTGGTTTATAATGGATATCATTAACCACTGTGAGAGGATGATAATATCAAGCTTAAAGCTAATTTTCACCATTTAATGATTGACAGTGGGTTTTTTTTCAGGTTGTACATGTCATTATGATTTTCTAGTTCCTCATCATGTATAATGCAGGCTGCATATTAACTGCATTTATCAGTGTGATGTGCAGCTACCCAAGCTAACTTGAGGTCAGCAGCAGTCTGACTGTGACAACAACAAGTATTGCACAGGTTAAGCCATCCTTACAAGAGGAATCCCGCAGAGGGATCTATACTGCCGCCCAAAAAATTCCTTAGTAGCCAGGGTAATTTGTGTTGTATTAAATTAGAATGTGAAGCTGGTAAGTAAGAATTATTGGACATGGAAATCTATGTTTACATGAGAAAATAATTTGAAACAACAGAAGCAGATCAAATCAGTTAGTGCCATAGAGCTTGTGGTGACATTGTGTGCAGTCTTTGTGTTTTCTGTAGAACCGTAAATTAACTCACTGAAAGGTACCTCTGGAACTCTTCCAGTCCAGTCCCTGCTCAATGCAGTCTATTTTTGTGTCAGAACAGACATAAAAGGTTAGTCATCTGTTCAGGCCATAATCAAGATGTGATGGGTTAGAGCATCTTTCATCCCATACCTCCGGGGAGCTCCTTGGCTTCTTCCTTTTAAAAGGAAACTGGTCCATACACACTGAGAGTGCTCTGCACACTAGCACAGTATCCCCTTGAGTGGAGTTGGCCACTAGTTCAGTTTCAAACAGCTGCTTCTTCAGACCAAAACACTCCATTGGAAAACATTTTGAAGTTACCTCAATTAGGTAAACTTGTTTGTGTTATGAGTCAGGTATCATCTCAGCAGAATAACAGTGTAATTCCCTTTCTTTGTTAAAATCATGTTTCCTACAGATTTGAAAGATTCTGTGCAGGTTACTGAGAATCTTTCAAAGAAGGGGCAGTTACCTACTGCAATCAAAAATTTCTGAGGTGTTTTGGATACCGGTGTTCCATCATCTTCTTTTCCCTATAGCTCTTCTTGCTAAATTTATAATGGTTTTAAATGACTGCAGAGGACTTTAAGGGCAATTGGTTCGTATACAACTCTTGAAGGGACTTCAAAGAAAATGAAATTAGAACTACGGGGAAGTAGGCAGGGTCCAAGAGGTGCTGTTGTCCCCACTGATCCAATTTGTACAAGCCCCAGGAGCCAAGCAAGATGTTATAAGGAAATATTTTCTTTCTGGTGTTATATCTGGAATTCCCCTTTCATATATAAAGAATGTTCTAGAATTATGTTTTTCAAAATTTATCTGAACATTATCTAACATCGTTAGATGTGCAATACTATTTTTTTTAGTCCAGTTACTCAGAAGGTAGTTGTTATAGTATCTTAAAAATAGCCTTGTCAGAAAAAATTATGATGAAATTATATGCAGTTTATATATGTAATCGGCTACAGTGTGACTCATACACTGACCCTGATTTTGTTGTCAAGCCCTATTTTATTATTGACTTCAGGAGCCATGAAAGCCACTGGAGGAGAAAGTTTTGATCATTTGACATCTTTGCTATTACAAGCTTTTCCTAATGTGTATTTCAAAATATTTCATTCTATCTTTTCGCAAAAACAATTCCAAAGAACAGGATGCTTTCTGCTCTTTGTGAAACTTCCCCATAAAATGAGAGTATGTGAAATGCAATATATGCCACTCTTTAAAATTAATTAAAATAATTGTTCGTCACCGGTGAAATTACTGTGGAGAGTTTTTATTATCACAGTATCAATGAAAAGTTTCTTGTCATTTACATCTCTAAAATACTTTTTTCCTTCCTCAACCCCACTCTGAACAGGAAATTTTAATGGCAGGGTCAAACCACATGAATGGCCTGAAGTATAAGACTCACATGTCCAGTGGGTGGATAGAGTGAAATTCTTAATAATTGTTGGCATACTCAGATAATCTGTATTCTAATAGGTTCTTAATCCTAACACTACCTAGGTTTTGGTTCTTGAATTCTAGCTCATCTAATCAGTCATAAATACTCATTGAGATATTGCCTCTGCAAAAGACTTCAGGTTGATGTGTTTTGCTGAAGATTTTTTTGTTTTGTATTTGTGAGGAGGGAAGACACTTGGGGAGGTGTTCAGGCTTATGTTTTCTGTTTGTTTGTTTGTTGTTTGTTTTTTCCCCTAAGACGGATACTAAAGGTTTATTCACAATGACAGTATTGTTGATTAAGCGAGCTGCGTTTGTAGTAAGAGCTGGGCAAATCTCTTTTCACTTTACATTATACTCACCGCATTTATTGATAATTATGTTCCTCAAGCCTCAGATTTTTTTACTGTATTTTCGATTTAATTTCTGCATACACCTGTTTTTCTATTAGATGTAACCAATCCTGCTTATATGTTCATTTTCTCCTTGCAAACATTTTTTGGCTTGAATATCTCTTCAAATATTTTTCTAATATTGTCTTCTCTTTCTTCGTATTTTAACGAAGAATTGAATTCATGTCACTTTTTAATTGAGGGGATTGTTATTTAGCTGAGAATTAAACTGAATACAGTTTATTAATACTTGTCAAAACAGTAAATGTTTCTTTCTTTTGGAAAATACAGACTATTTTATATTTATTATAAGTTTTCCAAAAATAAGCATTAATACACTTCTATTTTTTGAATCCCAGCATGTTATATCAATATAGGAGTGAAAGAAGTAGGATTTATAGGAAGTGGTAATATATTATTTCATCAATAATGTAGGAAATATGGAGAAAAGATGCCATGCCAGGCAAACACTTTGTTCTTCAGATTCCACGTCATACCTTGTCCTGACTTAGTCAATTTATATAACTGGATTTATAGCATAGACTTGAGCAGGGAGTCAGCATTCAGTGGCTCAAATGGCTGTGACTTTTGGAGGAGGTTGTTTAGAGGAACAATAACACAGTTAATAAAATCATGAATATGTGGGAGATAATCAAACTCCCTTTCTTCCACTATGTACGACTACTCTTTTTTTCATACTAAATCTCTTTAAGTACCCACTTTCTCTGAAAATTTACAGTTGGTGATACAGCCTTTTGTGTCTGATAATATTGTGTTGCATTGGTGTGCTTATTTATAATACATGTGACATGTTTCTCACTGTAGCTATATATATAAACTATATATATATAAACTATGCATTGCTATGCTGCATGTAACCACACCTTAGAAAACATAATTAACCTGATGTTCCATAAAAGTAGAGACTTGACATTGGCTTAATTCTTACCATTTAGAAGCTTTTTCAAGTCCATGTGTGACAAGCTCAGATACTCTAATATCATTTCTAATTGTTACTACCACAGTGAACTCATCAAATATGTACAAAACTGTTAGGGTTTTGGGGGTTTATGGTGGCTACAGAAGGAAATAAAAAAGAAGACATTTCCCTCTTTCTTTCACACAAAATACAATACATCTTCTTTAGAGCCTTTCCGCATATATTTAGTAAGGGGTGAACACTAATTTTGTATTTCATTTGAAGAGATATTCAGATACATGTTACTTTCCAGTTTTGCTTAAAGCACTACATTTAATTCATTATTTCTTCTGCTAATGCGTAGTTAGTTTATAGTGTACTTCTTATGCAGGAACTTTGTGTTTGCTACTCAAGAATAATGTTTCCATCTCTTATTTATCTACAAATACTTTCTGTTTTCAGGCAAGAACTGCCATTGTTTTTATGTCAGGACACCTTGCAGCTTAATTTCCTTAAAATATTTTTTTTCACGATACAGTGACAAAGATGTGTTGTAGAAAGCTTTTAAATAAAGACTGCTTTGTCTACAAGCTCCATTCCTATGTTACTGTTAGGAAACGTTCTCATCCTGTAACAGGGCAGCAGCCACTTGTAGCTGACTCCTGGGTTGTGTAGGTAGGACTGCCTTCCTCTGGGTTCTGGACATACAGCTATGTCTCTGTTGTGTTCATTTTCATGTAATTATGTACATCTCAACAGTGAATTATTTTCCTTGGTTTGGTTTTAGCTGTCTTCATTTGTGTGTACCTGTCTGCTGGCTCTGGTTAGAAAGAATTTTAACTCAGTATTATTATGCATTGTATAAAAACTTGGTCTCTCCACTTTTAGCTCATATACAAAGGACAAGGGTAGGCCTCCTTATTGTCTTTTGTGAGGTTATCTGAGCTGGTGCAGTTTGAGGTCTGAAATTTAAACCTTTCTGTATCGCCACTTCTAGGAAGGCCTAATTCCTGCTACAAGATCTGACTGCAGGTCAGAATCATTCGTAAAGGAGGGAGAAAATGTGCAAGTCCAGCTTCCTCTTGTATTCTCAAGTGAAATGACTCTCTGGAAATAATCTCCTTGCACATACAAATTTCTACTAGTAACAAAATCTTTGCATGAGGAGCAGACTTCCAATGCCTGGAAATTAGCAGATATCACTGTGCACTTTCTGGTCTTAACAACATTGTTTAACTACTTCCACATCAAAACTGAACTCCAGAAAATTTCTGATCACTGTTTTTTACCATCATTAGGAACAGGATAAGCTCTTGCCAATGATCTGAGAAAATCTAGCACCAAGTCCTTTCCACAAGCCTAGCATGGGGTATTTATTTAGGCATTAAGTCCCTTCTCCTGTGCCATTATTAAATAATATAGACTCTCTCAGAAGAATTAGAAGAGAAGAAATAAAATTTGCAGGAAAGGCTATAACTGAAGTATACCAGCTACATTGATAGCTGTGTATTTATCAGCCTTAGTAATTATGGTGATGTGCTTATGATCATGGTGACTAGATACTTTCTTTACCATCTGCACTCTTCCATAGACCAGTGAGCAGATGTTCTCCAAAGGATCTCTTTGTAAAACATGATTTCTGTTATGGCACCTGATTGAACACTAGCTGTATTCAATGCAGTCACCAAAGGAACAGTGGTAGGTGGAGCAGTGGAGCACTAGCAGCTCCTGAGACTGTGAAAGAGAGAAAATAAGTTGTTCCTGGTGTGAAAGCCAACAAGATGCATCAGCAGAAATTGCCTTAGACAAGAAAATTCTGGAGTTTTAATTTTTTTTTTCGTAAAGCAAGGCACTAGCTATGGGATGTTCAGTAGAACTGACCTAGAGGGAAAGGAGACAGATTGAGGAGTAACAAGTGGGAAAAGTAGGGGTAAAAAGGGCATAAAAGGGTCTGATGAAGTCCCGTGTTTGATCACCACAGCCCATTCTGGATTATTAAATTTGATTTCTGTGCAAGTATCTAACCTTTTCTGAATCTTTATGAGCCATTAGCCAACTTCAGGTAAGACTAGGAAACAAGCAGGATCAGAGGTGTGTGTAACAGCTGTTGGAGAGAGATAACACACTTGGACTGAGGGACCAGTGCAACTGGCTTCCAGCTGCTGGCAAGACCTGTATTTTCTGTGTGTGCCTGTAAACAGCAAACTGCAAGCTGACAGGTCACAGGCCAGCTCCTGGAAGAATGAGATGTCTGAGCTGGTGAATCATTCGGAAGCCTAAGGTCCAGACCTGCATATCAGAAGGGCTTTAAGTCCACACATCAGGCTGAGTGTGCTCATGAATCAAGAACAGGAAGGTCTTGAACTGCAGACCTGGTCAGTTGGAGGGCACAATCAGGTTTGGATTGTCTGTTCTACTTCTGTTACCCAAGTGCTCTGCTTATGTGGGTCTGGCAAGGGCGCTGTCTCTGCTCATGTGTGTGGATGGCCATGTGTTTCCGTACATGCCCAGCAGGTATAATGCTCCACCTTTCTCCTGCAGGGTCTTGGAGGAGCAAAACCACAGCAGGCTCCTATCTATCACCCTGGAATGAGAGGAGTCGCCTGTTGTTGGAGACTACCACGTTTGCCTCTAGCAGACTGGCATCCTGTGGATCCAGATTTCCCTTGATTTGGTTACCTGCAGCAGTCCCAAGTTTCTTATCTGCAGTTTTAGTGCCAACTAAGCATCAGAAGAGAAAATCTGTGGTGATTTTAGAGTCACTGAGCCAACACACAGTCTTGTGGATATTTTATGGTGCCTCAGAATTTTCATTTCTTCTATAATCAGCCTCCAGGAACCCCTTTCAGCTAGTGTGGCAGACATGCATTTCCAATGCGTTTTCATTAATGATGACCAAGTGAACTGAAAGAAAATTTTCCATTCCCTGAGGTAGAAATGAAATCAGATTTACTCTGCTCTCAGGAGTCGCCTTTTGCTGGTCACTTCAATAACTGTCAAAGACCCTAAGCACTCCAGGTCATGGTTCTCAATTAAAGGACTTGAAACCTATTACAAAAAAAAAAAAAAGCTTTNAATCCTTATATTTATCTGTATATTTGCCCCCCAGCATTTCAGGAATGCCAAATGCTCTGGTATAGCAGAAAATAATCTGGCATAAGTATCCTTGTTTACAGTCTTTTTAAGATTCCAGAATATCTGCCTGTTCAGTGTTCACATTTGTGACTGTTATTTCTAGTTGCAACTTATCCAGGCTTTCCTAGAAGTCTGATTGGTCTAAGCTTGGAGTTTTTACAGAAATTACCTGAAGATTGTTCTGCTGAAGATTTTTTGCAGCTTTGAGGTCTTAGATGTTCTGAATCCCACTGCACAGAGAAGGTCTTCCTATCACCTTATTTGATTTCCATACAAAATTCCCTCTGCCAACACCAGCCATTTTCAAAGCTGCTTGAATTCTTGGTCACTGTTTTTTCTGACAGATGCTTACAGTAACCTTGCACTCTTGGACACTGAAAAGGAATTATTCAGCTCACAAAAATTAATCCAATTTACATTAGTGGTTAATTGCATATTTCTGTATTAGGGATGTAAAACCCATTATCTTTGTTCTTTCCTTCTGAAAAATCACAGGAGTTGTTACAGGCATGCAAAAATCTCACTCCAGATATAAGCCTCAATGGAAAGGGAATGATTCATCCATATCTGGAGGACTTTCAGAACTTGTCAGACTTTGATTCTTTTTGTATTACAGAGTGCAACTTTGAATGAATTTAAAGCAAGAACATCTGATTTTCATTTGGTGGGGTAACAGCCAGGCAGTCTTGCATGCAAAGCCTGTTACTAAGTTGAAGCAATTTACTACTTGATGTCAATTTAATGAAGTTCACTAGTGTCAGTCTGAAACAAAACCTGAATTTCTCTTCTAAGTTGTGAGTCTTAGGGCAATGTGTGTATGGAATGTTCTGCAATTTTCTCACTCTCTTCCTGCTTAGGGACTCTGCCTTCCACAAATGGAGAGCCAAGCCACTGTAGTTAAGGATTCAGGCTGTTTGCTCTTGGGGAAAAATGCATGTCCTTTTAAAGCTCAGGCATCCGCCCTTACCTGTCACTTACTTCCGCCATGTATTGTAAACCTGTTATTCACAATATCAGTGATGTTGTTTGTTTCTCACCTATGAGCAGCCTAGCAGAGTATTACAGAATCAATTTCTCATATAGAAGCACCATCACATCAAAAATCCTGATGGATTATCAGTGTTTGGACTGTACAGAAAGAAACAAATTTTTTGGAACATATTTGTCTTTGGACTTTTTTCAGTCCCATTCTCAATTGCTGTCAGTTGCTAGTTTATGATTAAGATATTTCAAAATATTGTCTCCATATGCTTTGGTAATAAAGATGCTCTGAAAAGTGTTTTTGCTCCACAGATTAGATTTCTTAGTCCAGAAACATTCTCATTTGAAGAGTGCTACCTGTTGGTTTTCTGAACATGTCAGAGAGAAAGTTGAGAAAAATTGTTTCCTGACACAACATGAAAGAGAATGAGAAACTTTTTCTTTCCAGCAATATTCCAACTGGTTTGGTATCAGAGTATTTTAGTCTTCATTCCTTGATTTGGCAGGCCCAGAATTCTACCTGTTTCCAGATTTTATATGATTGTTCTTACACACTGAGTAAGCATCCACATTTCAGCATGTTAGATTATGTCGTGCAGATGCCAGTGGGGATTTGCTGTTATAATTACAGATTTTTTTATGACTTTCATTGCAGAGAAGTCTAGAGGAGGTGAAAATTGTCAAGATAATGTGATTTGATAAACTGCCTCAGTTTCCTTTCCTTAGTTTTACATGGGAAATTTTAGATTACTTGTCCATGCTGAAAAGTTTATTGGTTCTCCATTAGTTAAATTGATGTCCAATTATCAACCCCTTCTGCTTTACTTTCTTCTCTACAGAATTTTCCATCCTTTCTTCTGTTCAATTACTAAATGATTTCTGAGGAGTCTAATTAGCATTTTACCCCTCTAATTAAGCACCTTAGTTACTTAATTTAAACTCTTACCAGAAAACCCTCTGAGTCTGGGAGGCAGAGTGAGTTTTTACACAGGCAGATAGTGATTCGGACAAGAGGGAAAGTATTAAACTAAAAGTGAGGTGAATTAGATTGGGTATTAGAAAGAAAACCTTTACTCAGAGGAAAAGGTGCCACTGGAAGAGGTTTCCCAGAGCAGCTGTG